>JAQIXH010000080.1:0-23665 GCA_034700145.1 Panagrolaimus detritophagus
TATTAAATTGTAAAGTAATAATATTTTCTTCCATTCCAACTAAAATTTCATCCTAAAAATTTCATTTTAAAACATTGTTGAAATAAATGTTTCGTTTTTTCAACTTCGTTTTTATGTAAATAGTTTTGGAAAAACTTGGAAACCCTTAAATTCATATTAATATATGTATTTGTATATGAGGAATAACATAGTCAAAAAGTTGACCATCATGAAACGTCATAGAGATACATTTAAGAATTTTCTGATTACCATTAGAAAAAACTATTAAAAAAGTACGATTCAGAATCTACGGATTTTTGACGTTGATTTTAATTTATAATATGTGTTCTTTTTATATTAATTTTTTGGCATCAAAAATGCAATCTTTAAAGACAAAAACATGCGCACAAAAACATTCTGGAAGCTGAAATTTTTATAAAGGGAGATCTGCCGCGGGAAATTCTCCCATTCTCCCGGGCGATCTCCTTCTGCTAGCCCTAAACCTGCTACCTTGAATTCACGGGGACCTTATTTTCTTAAATGGTCATACAGGATAGGAATCCGGGATCTTTTGGTTGTCATCACCTGTGCAAACCACAAAGCTATTGAAGAAATCTTCAAACTTACTTTTTTTAAAAGAGCAGAAAAATTAAAAGAAAAAAAGAGAACATCGTCAATGGTATCGGCCAATGATGACGCGAAATTTTGAAATTGTTTTTCAGAGGTTGTATCAGCATTTGAATCACATATTAAACGATTTTTGTTTATATGACATTTTTCGACTAAATTTAACATTATTTTTACTCTGTTTTTCTACTTATTAATGTTATAGGCAGTGCCCATCCCCCTCCCCCGCTTGTGTAAATCCAAATTACAGGAACTTGGAGGGATAAAAATTTTTTGACGGCGATAGAAGGGATTTGAATATTTTTATTTAATACGATCAAAAATATTTTAAAGTAGTTTCAGTTTCAAGAATTTTTTCTTAAAGATATCATTTAAATTTTTTCACTGTGATGAAATCGCGGGAGAACGGGGATTAGCAGGGAGGGGGGGGAGGGTGGAACATTAGTTATATGTATGTGTGACAAACCTAAAGCATCCTTCAAAGATAAATTTTGATAAACGTATATTTCTGTAGTAACAACATTATATCCATTAAGGAGAGGGAACAAAGTGAACAAAGTGAACAAAATAACGAAAATGTCAATTTTCATTCTTTTCTATAAAATTTATACATGTGAATACTTTTACCGGAAAAACAATAAATATCATCTAAAAAAGAATATCAAGAATGCTAAAAAAAAATTTTTCAAATAAATATACTTTTTTTATTATTTACATATTGAACAGCAAAAAAAAAGAGAAAGAGTAAATGTGGCAAAAAAATCATTATTTGTAGTTCCTCCCTTTCTTCGTCAAAAAATCTAAAGCCACATGCGCATTTCGCAGTCTTTTTTTTTATGAGTTGTGCCCCTCATGAACAAATTATTATTGTTTTCGGTAACATTTGGATTTCTGATTCGTTCATATATTTCTGATTATATTCTGGCAACATTTTAATGGAAATGCGTTAATTGCTTTACAGTACCAATTAACTGTTGTAATTTTATCGAACCTTTTGGATAATGTAATTCAAGAAGTCAAAATTTGTGGAGTTATAAAAAAAACTTGAAAGCTGTAGTTAAAGTTTAAACAACCAAAATCTACTAAAAGCATGAATTCTGGTAATAAAAAAAAACATCTTTACCCATATGCTTTTTGTGCATATAAAAATGAAAGAAATGCGCTTTAAAAAGATTGGAAATACAGAAAATCGCATGTACCATTAAAAAACTGCAGAAAACGGAAAATACTCGGTTTTTCATGAAACAAGAACCGAAAATCGAGGCCCACTCGGTTCGGTTCGGTTAACCGAAACCCCAGAACCGACAAATTTCGGTAAACCGTTAGCACTGGCTGCAGGAGCTGAAATGAACTGAAAAATAAACAAATTATCAAGTTTTTATTGAATAAAAAGCTTAATTCTCCAAAACAAAGAAAAAAAATTGTAAAATTTTTAAATTCTGATAACATAAATGTATTTCAATGAATTTTTCAAAAAATAGTAGTTTTAAATGTAAACATCTGTGATGAAATATTAAAAACCTACGAAGGAAATGGATTTATTCAAATATTTAACAGTGAGTTTTAGCACACTTTTTAAGAAACTAATAAAGAATGTAAATAAACCTCAAAAACTTAATTTCGGCAAAGTGATTAAACATATAATTTTAAAAATCTTTATGGTTTTGTTGTTGGATACATTACAGTAAAATTTCCTGTACTGTGTTTTTGGATATTTGGTTTGCATAAATAATACGATTTATATGCTTTTCGAGTCGAGGAGCTAAAAAATATTGTTATTTTTTTGTAAAAGCAAAAAATAATCTTTAACCTTAAAAACATCAATGAAATACTTCCACTCCATGCAAAAATATCAATTAATAGCGGTAAAGTGGAAGATAAAAATGATGCAATTGGACTTGATTTAAACAGCAGATTTCCAATGTTATAAGAAACTCGTAGAAACTGCGTTGTAAAAATTGCGAGTGAAACAACTAAAAATTTTTTAATTAGTTTTTTTCCAGATTTCGTAAAAGCGTGTTTGCCTCTTTTAATTGTGATTTTTGTGCCTGAGAGGAAAAGGGTAAAGTATAAATTGGTTAAAGATCGAAAAAAACCAAAATGGAAGTTTTTATGCTTCGGTACAAAAATTTTTCCGGTTTATGGCATTTTATTTCTACAAATTATCCCAATTACTTACGTAACAAATGTTTTTCATTTACATTCAAAGAACCATTATTTTGTTTATGTAACAAAAATTTTAAAAAAGCAAAAAAATTTAAAATTCCAGCCAAGAGTGTCGAAGATAAATACAACACAGTAGTAGTGATAAAATTTGTTGGTGCAACATGACTATTTACAAAATTTACAGTAAAACTTCCATCTTCGGCAAAGTTATAAAAAAGTATTTCATGAATTCTCCATGAAACATTCAAAAACGCAAATAAAAATATTACTATTGTATACCATTGTTTTTCCCATATTTTATTATGTTTTAATGGAAACCAAATTAATGTAAATCGGTTTAATGCCAAAAATAAATGTCCAAAAAATTGCATCATATATACGCAACTTAAAACATCATAGGTGATAAGAACCATGTAAACACTGCTTTTGTAAAAATCAATAAAAAGTGGGATTAACGGAAGTTTTTGGGAAATTGTTTGCTGAAATTATCGAACTTTTATCTGTCAAAATAGAAGAAAAATTTTTAAACTTACACAAGCAAAACAAATCAAATCCGCTGCCAAAACAGTCCTAAAAATATTAAAATACGGCCCTTTAAAAACAGTTTTTCGTTGAGCAATCATTAAAATTAGCACCGATAAATGAAATGTATAAAAAATTATTTCAAAACAATATAATACCATTGAAGTTACAGCCAACGGCATTTTTAATGTAATAAAAATATTATTAAGTAAAAATCAAAATTTTTTGTTTAAAAATGAATTAATTAAAAAAAAGAAAAACTTTTAAGTAGTGTAACCGTTGCAATTTTTAATTAAGAATTTTTAATTTGTACTTCGTATTAATTAAATTTAGTGAAAAACAAAAACAAAAGTTTGTAAACACCGTGAAAAACTTTTATTAAAACGTATTAAACTTAGTCATGGATTTAAATATATATGTAGATTAATTTCCTTGTTAAATACAATTTATTACACAACCATAAAATCGCTAATTTAAAAACAAGGAAATTAAAAAGTTTTTAATTTGTTCCCACAGTTTTGGGAAAGCTGCAACGTCAAAAAAAGGATACTGTTGCAATTAATTAATCCAATGTTACAAAAACAATTTTTTTTTCACAAATATGATCATATTTTTTAAATTCAACAAAATATTCTCCATTTTCTTTGAAAATTTTTGTTCGAACACCTTTCTTTTTGCTAATTTAAGAGTTAAAACATTGCTTTTAAAGTGACAGTAAAAAGTTAAAAATATGATTCAGAATTGTTTACTTCTTGTCATCTTTTAGTGACTGTGGTGTAGCGGTATAGGTTCTGTCACTAGGCTTGAAGGAGAAGCTAAGTTAATAGTATGTGGTTTATTATTTATTACAATAATACATATATACTAAACAAATGAGAATAGAGATATCCAAATGCCGGTCACCTGAGGGCGAAGCCCTCAGGCAGTGCCTGGGACTGATTGTAGGTGTTGGTGTTGATTGAATGAGAATGAATGAGAATGAATGAGAATGATGATTATCCTCTTATTTCGTCCGGTATTTATGCTGTTCCGATGGGTATACTGTATCACGTTCATTACAATCTTTACTGATAAATTATGTGTCACTTAGCTGATTTAAAAAAGATTATATATAAAAATTTCGTCAATAACGAATTCATTTTTGATTAAAAAAAATTGGGGGCACTTTTTCCGTTGCGCCCTCAATTTTTTGATTTCATTCACAAATTTGGATAAAAATAGTGAGTATGTACTGTGGGTAGAATGAACGGTTGTGTGGGTGCAACGGAAATATTTTTTTTTAATAAATTTTTGTCAATGGAGAAAAAAATTGGTATTCATATTTGAAAAAAATGTTGAGCAAAAAATTAATTGTAAATTTGATTTTAAGCTTACGTTTCATACGGTTTTTGTTTATTTGAAAATTTAGTCTTATCTTCTCTCCCAACATTTAAATTGTTACTTGTAAATATTCATTATTTTGATGATTTTCAAAAAAATATTTTTGTTTTATTTTTAGTTAACCGTTACTTTTGTAATAACATCTTATTACTCAATATAGTGTTTAGTAATGTCCAAATGTTCAATAGTTGGATATCATGGATATGTACGAAAGTTTCTATTTTTAGAAATACCAGTAAAATTTTTGTTTGCACGTTGCCTTTTAGTCATAAAAATAGACTGAAAAAAATCTATTATTTGCTTATCAGTAAATGTGGGTAAACAATAAAAAATTGTTGAGGGAAGTGCTTTCAAAGAAAGATGCCTTTATTGATTAATTTTATATAATTGTTTAAGTTTCAGTAAAAAAAAAGATGCCACCAATCAATTCAAGAAAATACAACACGGGGTAAATTGTTTCTATAAAGCCTTGCAGAAATTGATTTAATTTTTAGTTACAAAAATGGCTATGACGCATGTACAACAGAACATCATCATAAAATGGAAAACGAAAATGCCGAAAAAATATTAATATCAATCGTCATTTTTATTTTTGGAATTTGTTTTGGAGTTTTTCTTTCAATTCTTGCACGAAAAATTAGAAAGTGCTTGTTTAAACGAAAGATTTATAACAGTCGTGTTGATGAAATTTGTCCAAAAGATTTTCCACCAAAATATGAAAATAATAATTTTTAAAATTTTTTTCGAAGGCTTTTGTTAATGTCTCTAGTTTTTGAGAATGAGATGATATTTTTTTATTTTGTTTCTGTTTTTTGACGTTTTTGGCTATGTGTATATGTCTTTTACTGTAAAATTTTTTAATTTTTGTGCTTAAACAGGAACAAAAAAATTGAACTTTTATCTTGCAAATGTTATTTGAAAGCATTTTTAATTTAATATTTTTAGTCTGCTAAAAGGTTTTGTATTACATTTTAGAACATATTTTGAACTTTGACCAATTAAAAAATGCAGCTTATTTTATTTTATAAAGCTAAAACGAGGAAATAAATGAGTGCAAAGGAACAAAAATAAATACATAAACTTTTTAATGGCAACATTTTAAATTTTATTAAAACAAATCAGAAAAAAAATGCCTTTTTTCTCCGTATTTGATTATTGCATCATTTTTATTTTTGGAGTTTGTTTTGGTGGTTTTTTAAAATATTTTTTAAGAAAAATCAGGAAATATAATCCAGTCGAAAATTTAATGAAAGTCTTATGAATGACAGCTTTATCGATAAAATTTCAGCAAAAAAATTTTCGCCCAAAAAATAAACATTAAAGATTTTTAATTTCTAATTTTTTTTTATTGGCACTCTTTAATGACGTCGGCAAGATTATTTTTCAAGGTAGCACTTTTTTTGATGGGCGGAAATTGCATGTTGAGATTCATTTTGTTTACGTCTTTAACTTACAATATCTGATTTTTAACATTTGTCGGTTTTACAATCAGGAACAAAAAAATACAAACATTTGTTTCTACTTTAATTTCTTGTAATCTTATTTTGTTAACAGTTTTTGTAACATTTATTCTTAAACGATGTAACAAATTTTGACAAATATAAATGTAGTTAAATCTATAAAAAAAAAATAAGGAAATAAGTGCAAAAGCTCAAAAATACGTACTTAAATGCAGCTTTTGTAATTAAATTTGTTTTAGTAGGTTAAAACTAAACATCAAAAATAAGTATTTGAGTAAAAATTTTTAATATGCTTTTTTATTAGATTCAAAAAACATTAAAAAACCAGTAAAAAGAAAAACTCATTCTTCCCACTCAAATGTGATTCATAGCAATGTATATTTTATTGATCCCTCTCCTCCCTGATCCTGGCAATTGATATGCTTTTGCAAAGGCCTTTGAATAAAGATATGCACAAATTGTAATATTTATGGATGCGAAAGTTGGATCAAATGGACCAATGATTTCGTTTAATTTAACATTGAAACCCTGAAAGAAAATTTATTAAAATTCTTGTAAAATTATACTGTCAAATTTTTTTCTGGTTTTTGAAATTTTTGACATCTGGATCATGGCATATCAAAAATCGCTTACAAGGGAACCGATTGACATGTAAATTCGATTTTTGTTTAAAAACTATTTTATCACACTCCTCTGATATTTAAAACGTATTTCTGACACTTTTTAGCTGCCCCTTCCCCCCACATGTGTTTTTCTTATATATGAGTACTAAACGATATCATCTGCTACTTTATTCTAAATGTTACTTATTTTTAATTTTTTGAACTTTATAATGGTCATTTATCCATTTTCTATTGTTTACATAACCTTTTTAATTTCAGATATTATAAAAACCAAAAAAACAAGCAACTTTCAGAATAAAGTAGCAGATGATATCGTTTAGTACTCATATATAAGAAAAACACAAGTGGGGGAAGGGCAGCTCAAAAGTGTCAGAAATACGTTTTAAATATCAGGGGAGTGTGATAAAATAGTTTCTAAACCAAAATCAAATTCACATGTTAATCGGTTCCCTTGTTAGAGAGTTTTTTATTTTGTAATTTTACCCAACTGTAATTACAACGATTTTACTCCACTGTACATAGTACAGCGGAGTAAAATCGCCACCCAAGAATGAGAAAAATGTTTGATGTTTTGCAGACAAAAGACTGAAGGCTCTCCAAACTGAACACCTCCCGAAAAAATATTATCTGTCCATGGACTTGCGTCAACTTCTTTTTCAAGATTTGTTCAAGTTATTCTCTGAATATTTTTAAAAAAGAGTTTTCCGGTAAAATTTATAAAAATTTAATTTTTCCAAAAAAGATTACTTCTTAACGAAAAAAAGTACTATGTACTATAAAAAATGAATGACTAACAAAAATTATTATAAATTCACTAATGATTTACGGTATATAATAAAAAGCATAGACTACAATATACGTTCCCCAATGAACCATTTTTCTTACGAGTTTTTAAAATTAACATCTAATCCCTTTGAGATTTGGACACGCAAGTCATATTACTTATTTTTGTTTTTGTTAAAGCAAAAGTACTAACTTTATAAAGAAAAACCACCAAAAACGTAGGAGTAATTTCAAAAATACTCGAAGATGAAATTATCAGTAAAATTGTTTTACAAATTCGTCTATTTCTGGAATTGTTTGGATTTAATTTGGTTTTTAACAAAATATATAAAATAACTCCAACAAAAACATTTGAAGCAAAAGTAATAAGTTTTGTTGGAAATAAATTGTGTGTTTGTAATTTTGATAAAAAGCATGAAAATATCAAACACGTTGTTTTACTTTCATTTGGTAGAACAGAAAGTATATGATTAAGAGAAAAGAATGCAGCAAGATATAAAAGTAATCCAAAAATTATTCCATAACTGTAAAACATTTGAAATTTTTTCGTGTATTTTAGCGGAAAATATAATGAAGCACATCTATCAATTCCCAAAAAGATTTCTAAAGCTCCTCCAGTATATCCCAGGATATACATAATAAATCCAAGCCAATAAAGAATTTTTCCATTATATTCATTTTCGGCAGGTCTCCAAAGAATAATTGAATACCATCGATTTATAAGTGACGAAATTCCCCAAATTATTATAAAAATAAAATAAAAATATAAAACTGGTGAAAAATGAACAAAGTTTTTTTTAAATCGAATGTAAAATAGTATTGTAAAAGTAAATTTTAGCGAAAAAAATGCTAAAATAATACATAAAATATGATGAAATAATACAATAAATGGATAATAATCCATTTTTTAGGCAAAAATACAGTATTATGTTTTTTGAAAAAATCTTTTTTTTAAAAACAAAAAATGAAATATTTTTAAAAACAACCTTTTTTTCGCTCGTAAATGCTAATTTTTAAAATGTCGTCGCGTAGTAAAAAAATTACACATAAAAAAATCTCCTTATCAAATTTTCCCCCAAAAGAATTAAATACAAGCAATTATAGAAGTAGTATTTAACCTCTATTTAATTTTTCTTTAATATCAGTGTATACCAAGAAAATTGAAGAAACATAACCTTTTAATTTCATAATAAAAAAAAATGTTTTTTACTTTTTGTCTGTTGTAGTATCAAAAATTAAAATATTTTTAGAAATATGAGCTTTTTACTCTTTTTATTCGTTTTACTATAAATTTTAATGAAAATTTTCTAAATCCGCTGCAAAAAAAGTTTTTTAATTTCTATAATAAAAACAATAAAAATTAATGGTAGCGAAAAATTATTTAATGCTGCAAATAATTTTCTGCTCAAATTGCTACAAAACAAAAACTTTGGTTTTTTATAAAATAAAGTTTTTTTAATGTTTTTGAATCAGAACACATTAATATTTTACAATCATTTGCACTTTTAAAAAACTTTAAATAAATCATAAATCTTTTTTAAAAACCGCTTTGGTTTTTTGTTTTTTTTTCAAAAAATTATAATATAATAATTTATTTAATAAAGCAAAAAATACAAAGTTAAAAAAAAAAATTCCGTTTTAGTTTTTACGGAATTCCGTTCATTATTAAATTTCCGTTTTCCGTTCCGCTAAGAAATCTCATTTCCGCACATCCCTGATTTACACCATCCCCCCTCATTATGTAACATCTGGACAGCCCCTCATTGTGTTTTTGAAAAATGTGTTCATTGAAGAAATTCCAACGTATTGATTTTTTACTGTTTTACAATAATTGAGAAAGTTATTTGTATTATATTTTTTATATTTTAAAAAGTGCCAAGAAAGTAAAATACAATTTTGTATGGATTTTATATTTTTGATTTTATAAGCGACGATTTTTGCAAAATGTTTGTAATCATGTTATTTTTCAAAAGCGTCAACAACAGATGTATATACAGTGATTAATTTGCAGTATTTGGCTTATCATCACAATTTTAACAAAGAAAACAAAATTTAAAAATTTTAATCAGCTTCTGCAGGTGTTGGCTCAGGAATTTCTGGTACAGGATCTGGAATTGTTTCCGGTGCATTCAAGGAAAACATTTTGGAGAAAGTAATATCCAAATAAAAATTATTTATTTGAAGATTTTAGCTTCTAACAGCATTTTTATATGACTTTTTACCACAAAGCAATCGTTCCGACCTCCCTTTTGTAAAATGATAAAAAATAAAGCTTTACTTGTTTTTGATCAAGTAAAAATTTGCTAAATTTATTTATGATACAGTAAGCTTTTATTGCTTATAATTCAAAGCATACATAGAAGACTTTTTTTATATTGGTGATAAAATTTTAAGATAAAAATAAAAACGGATGCTTGTTCTTATGGAAAATCAAAAAAAAAAACAATGTACAGTTAATTTATTTTTTTTTATATGTTGTGTCAGTTTTTGTGAACCGTCAGTTCTTGAGAACCAAGGTAGCCAGTTAACAAAATCCGACGTCGGTTCTCAAAAATTGACACAGCATATATAAGCACTGAATGGCTGCAAACATTCTTATCATTTTTTTTACAAAAAATTTATCTTTATATGTTTTATTGTAAAAAACATTTCAAAATATGTTTGATCAGCTCAAAACATACCCGAACAATCTTTTCTAAATGCCAAATATTTGGTAGTTAAACTATGCATTCTTCTAAAAAGTGTTAAAATATTTGTTCATGAAAAAAGAAGAAAATATTCAAAAGATAAAAAAGGACGTAAAGAAAAACAGCAAAAATAAAAAATTCAAACAAGTATAAAAATGAAGATTTATTGAATGCTGCTATTTTGTCGTTGATGATATTTTAAACATGAGATTTTAATAAGTTTGTTCACTTTTTTTGAATTTTTGCTTCTGTTATTTGAAAAAAATTGTATTACATACATTGTTGTTGCGACTCCGACTCCGGAGTCGGAGTCACTGTGATGGAGTCAACTCCGTTCAGATTTTTCAAATTCAAAGGGGGGAGTACGTTAAGAAAAAGAAATTTTAAATATTAAATTCTTATTTTTCTAATTTTGTTATTTAACGTAATAAGTATCAAGCTATTCTAACACTATGTTAAAACAAACACTTTAAAAGTGTCTGGGCTTCTAAATTTCTCATAAAAATTTTTTGAAAATTTTTGGAAATTGTTTTTCAACCTTAAAAAAAATGACTCCGACTCCGGAATCGGAGTCACAGCCGGAGTCATTTTAAATCCGAAAGCACAACACTGATTACATAAAATATCTTTACTAAAAATCTACATAATTGAAACCACGACTTTCAGATTAATTAAAAAAGAAAGAAAACAGAAAAGCAAGCCAAAAAAGCCAAAAAAAGATCAGGTTAGCTTTGCTGAAACATTTGAAATTGAATATGAAAAAATATTTTTGGCAAAATATATGTATCTTCATCCTCTTAAAAATGAAATTGTTCGATAAAAAAGAAAAAAGGCGGAATTCATTTGTTTCAAAAATGTAAAACGCGGAAGCACAAAAATTAAAGTGTACTTTTTTTTGCCCACCCTGTAGTTCCTTATATTTGACCAATGTTTTAGGCATAACATGAATATTTTACTCCACCATCAGTTCGGGACGTCTTTGTTTATTTATGTTAAGTATCAGGAAAAGGTTTTATTGGCAGTAAAATGGGTGTTAGTTGTAAAAAAGAAAGTTAATTTTCATGCCAAACTTTTATTTCAACGAAGAGTTCCATTTCCAACTCAATTACATAACACAAACAAAAATTTGTGGTTGATAGAAGAAGCAATTTTTGTATATATCAAAGCACTTAACAGTATCATAAGCAGACCAACTTCGCCACTTTTCGCTGGAATCAGCGAACATAATTTTTTTATTCGTAGATTTGCATTTTGATTTCATGCGTTCGTTTATTTCCCACCGAACTCTGGTATATGTAGCCATATTCATATATGTGCAAATATCTCCTCCAAAAATGTCGTCATAGGTGCATGTATGATTTGGTGATACTCCATTTTTATTTCGATACATTCCAACCATTAAATTGTAATCAGGATACCATTTTTCCCAGTAATTCAAACCAAACGATGCAGCAGCTCCTGGATCTTTCATTGGAGCCTCTACCGCATAACGATAGAAAGAGTAACCACTGTATAATAAACGGATATTTTTTCAAAAAACAAAATTAAAAGGCTTACAATTGGCGCCAGTTTAATTGGAAAAAACTGTCTGCTTTGGTAAGTTTTTCATCTGTGTTAAGACGATTATCGTGAAAGATGTTGTCCATAATCTTGGTAATGACTTCGTTTGTCCAATATTCATCCTTCAAAAAATTAGGAATTCTTAGTTATGTAATTAATTTATTTGTGCCGACCAGGTTTTCACCCGAAGCAAGTTTTTGCAAGCGGATTAATGTCTTCAGAAAAATTAAAAATTTTTTACAAATGCTTTACATGTTTTTTCAAAGATCCTAGTAAATTACAGATTTCTCATGAATGAAAAAAAAATTGCTAAAAGCTCAAAGTAAGCGCTGTTCGACTGAACATGAAGTTTTTAATTGGTGACCTGTAATCCTTACCTTCATTTTTTCGAATCTGTTTTTTATTATTTTATCAATTTGACTTCCCCAAGTGAATGCGTCGTGTTGTATAGTTTGATTTAATTCTGTATTTGGAATACCATACTTAGCTACTTCACAAAGTCCATAAACGTAAGCCTAAAACTTCAAATCAAATTTGCACACGATATATCCAGTTTAAAGTGGCTTACAAGTCGTTTTGAAATTCCTTCGACACTTTTTACACTTTTATCCCAAACATCCTTTGCATAATTGGCCTCTTTCATTTGCAAAGCAAGAAGGTCTGGCAAATCTCCAATGTAAGTCTGAAATTTTTAACATTTTTAAAAGTAAAAGTAACTTGGGGTTTTATAAATCTCAAAAAAAATATGGGGTTTTTATTTATGTCTAAACTTACAACAAAAAGCTTATCAGCCTCATACGCATGACAGGAAGCATTTAATGCCGGTAATCTTTCAGCACCACCCTTATAGTAGCTTATTTTTGATTCCAAAGTACCTAACGGAACTTGCACTTTCTGTAAATATTATTATTATAGCATTATTTTTGTAAAACACCGCCTGTGTGACATTTTCGTCAAATTTAGAGTATGGACTGCAAAGTATTTAATTATGTTTTTTTTGTTTTCAAAGAGCGGTATTTGTCACAAAAACAATATAACATTTGCAGCTCAGACTTTAAATATAACACACAGGTACTCAAATGAGACTAGTCGCGGAACGCCAAGTAGAAAAATTGAAGATAGTAAGAAAAAACAGATTTTCAAGAACATTGCTTCAGATTCCATGATTTACATGTCTTATATCAAAAATCTAACTCGATAATCTTTTTTTCCTGGTCTTTTTACATATATATGTAAAGTACCAAGTTTTAAAAATATCTCGTAATGCTTAAACTTTCCCCAGAAGAAGTTAGTCTCATTTGAGTACCTGTGTAATACAAATGTCTTAAAAGCGGTGTATTTTTCTCAATGAGAAAAAAAAGCTTACCAATCTTAAGTCTTGTTGTATTAAAAAAACTGAAGTTTCTGTCGTCAAAAACTGAAGTCCTAGAACTTCAGATTCAAGTTGACGTATTCGACCATCTAATTCAAATAATTTTTGTATTGAAGCCTAAAAAAATATGTATACCTTTCAAAATAAAAAAAAATTATTTTGTTGCATTCAAACACTGGTGCTAGGAAAAAACAAAATGCTTTTTTTGCTAACAAACCTGTTTTCCCCGGGGTAGGAGGATAAAATTTTATTATATCTTCCGTTTTTCACAGAACCAAAGAAGTTATTTTACAGAAGACGGAACAAAATTCCGCACAAAATTGTATTTTACCTCGACTCATAAAAAATCCCCAAGCTATCTAAATTATCAAAAACAGTGTCAAATTTTCAATTCCCCATTGTCTGCAAGGATAGACGGGGGCTCAAATTTGGGGCCTGGCCCGGCCCCAGCCCCGGGCTGAGCCGGGGACTGGGGGCTTGGCAAAAAGCCCCGAGCCCCCGTCCATCATTAATTGTCTGATACCAAAAAAGTTCTAGTTAAAACTGAATATGTACACGGGGTTGATTCACTTACGGCTGGAGGAGTATTTGGCAACAGTGAAGCACCTGTTCCAAGAGCAAGACCAACAATGCTGACAATCATACTAGTAACATTAACTGTGTTTCCTTTTGATAGTGTCATTATTTTGATAAGTTTGTCAAGATTAGCATCGAGAATATCATATGCGTCATCTTTTTCTCCATCAGCAGGAGATACAGATGATAACTGCGTTTGTCGTAAATGACATTCAACAACCAATAATAAAATCAGGGTCAAACACAAAATTTTGATCTTTGTCATTCCAAACCTAAAAGAAAAATAGATATATTTCAAGATTCAAACGAAATTTTGATATTTTGCTAAAATACAAATAGGGCGCTGTTGAGAAATATAACAAAAGATATATCAAATACAAAAGTATATTACAAAATACAAAAAATATAAAAAGATAAATATAATTTAAAACACAAAAATAAATATAAATTTTTTAACTCGATTATTTTTTCAAACGAAAAAAAAAAACGAAATGAAAAGAAAGAAAGAATGGTGAAAAGAAAGCATCAATGAGTTGCTTTTATACTCATAGACATTTAGAAAAAGAGACGGAAAAATAACAAAATTTTTGATCGTCTGGTAATCAAAGAAAGGAGAGGTTGAATAATCAAAATATTTTAAAGAGAGAAAATGTGTGAAATATAAAAATATTAAAAATTATAAACTGACAACAAAAACAATTACAAATATGAAAGATAAAAAATAACAATTTAAACGATTACAATAAAGATAAATAGAAAATAGAAAATCAGCGACAGGCGCCGCTTAGCAGATATTTTAAACTTTAATCAAAATAAAAACAAAAAACAGTTTGAAAAACAAAAGCCTTACAGTAGTTAGTCGCATGCTTTTAAAACGTTATATTTTCTTCATACATGTCTTGACTCAATAAACATTGCTTTCTCACGAAATTTTATTATTAACCATCTTTTACAATGTTAATTTTTCTTTTTTCCTCTTTTCTATTGTATTATTGTTATCTATTTACACTATCACGCTACGTATGGGAGCGATAAATAAATTGAATTAATTTAAATTTTTCTTTCAAAAAGCTTTTAATTTTCTTTTATATAAAATATGTTTTTGTCTGATGCTTGTAAAAAACATTTACATCATAAAAAAGAAGTCAAAAATAATCAAAAAGAGGAGAATAATTGTGTGGGAAAGTTATTTTGCATTAAATACCATATGAAGAAATCAAAAAATCAAAAAATAATAATAATAATATTAGGGGTGACATTAGAAAGTAATCATATTAATCAGGGCTGTCCGGATCCCGGCCGTTTTTCCGGGATTTTTGTCCCGTCCTGGAATCCCGGATTTTTGGCCAGGATTCCGGGATTTATTTTTAGCATAAATATGTTAAAAAAATCAATTTAACTTGCAAATTTTTTGCTATAAAGTTGATTTTGCCCTTTTAAAACGTTACGCATATGGAAATTTTTGCTTATGTCGTCAGACAGACTAATATAAAACTCTAAAATTTATTCTCTTTCTTTTATTTTTACCTATTTTGATATAGCACCAAATTTTTGAAATTGCATATGGCACCAAATTAAAGAGCAATTTAGTTTTTTGAACAAAAATATTTTTTTTTTTGTTACACAACCATAAAAGCGTTAATTTAAAAACAAGGAAATTAAAAAGTTTTTAATTTGTTCCCACAATTTTGGGAAATATACAACGTCAAACAAAAGGATACTGTTGCAATTAATTAATTCAATGTTACAAAAAACAATTTTTTTTATTTTTCACAAATATGATCATATTTTTTTAAATTCAACAAAATATTCTTCATTTTCTTTGAAAATTTTTGTTCGAACACCTTTCTTTTTCCTAATTTAAGAGTTAAAACATTGCTTTTAAAGTGACAGTAAAAAGTTGAAAATATGATTCAGAATTGTTTACTTTTTATCTTTTTACTGATAAATAATGTGTCACTTAGCTGATTTAAAAAAGATTATATATAAAAATATCACCAGTATTCATTTGATTCATTTTTGCTTAATAATTTCATTCACAAATTTGCGTAAAAATAGTGAGTTTGTACTGTGAATTCAAAAGGGTGGGCAAGTGGGAAGAATCAGCGGTTGTGTTGATGAATGAAATGTTTATGTGTGGGCGCACCGGAAAAAATTGGTATTCATGTTTGAAAGAAATGTTGAGCAAAAAATTAATTGTACATTTGATTTTAAGCTTACGTTTCATGCGGATTCTGTTTTTTTGAGAATTTGTTATTATTCTCTTTCTTGTCCTTCCAACACTTTTTGATGATTTTCAAAAAAATATTTTTGTTCTATTTTTAGTTAACCGTTACTTTTGTAATAACAACTTATTACTCAATATGGTGTTTAGTAATGTCAAAATGTTCGGTAGTAGAATATTGTAGGCATGTATGAATGTTTCTATTTTTAGAAGTATAAATAAAATTCTTGTTTTCGCGTTGCCTTTGAAGCCATAAAAATAGACTGAAAAAATCTATTATTTGCTTATCAGTAAATGCGGGTAAACAATAAAAAACCGTTGAGGGAAGTGCTTTCAAAGAAAGATGCCTTTATTGATTAATTTTATATAATTGTTTAAGTTTCTCTAAAAAAAAGATGCCACCATTCAATTCAACAACATACAACACGGGGTAAATTGTTGCTATAAAGCCTTACAGAAATTGATTTAATTTTTAGTTACAAAAATGGCTATGACGCATGTACAACAGAACATCATAAAATGGAAAACAAAAATGCCGAAGAAATATTAATATTAATTGTAATTTTTATTTTTGGAATTTGTTTTGGAGTTTTTCTTTCAATTCTTGCCCGAAAAATTAGAAAATGCTTGTTTAAACGAAAGATTAATGACTGTATTGTTGATGAAATTTGTCCAAAAGATTTTCCACCAAAATGTGAAAATAATAAGTTTTAAAAATTTCATTTCTTTTTTTTCGAAAGTATTTGTTAATGTCTCTGGTTTTTTCTATGATTTTTGTTTTTGAGAATGAGATGGCATTTTTTCATTTTGTTTTTGTTTTTTGACGTTTTTGGTTATGTGTATATTTTTTTTATAGTAAAATTTTTTAATTTTTGTGCTTAAACAGGAACGAAAAAACTGAACTTTTGTCTTGTATATTTTTTATTGACAACATTTTTATTTTTAATATTTTTAATCTGCTAATTGGTTTTGTAGTACGTTTTAACGCATATCCTAAACTTTGACCAATTAAAAAAAGCAACTTATTTTATTTTATAAAGCAAAAACACTGAAATGAATGAAAAAGACCAAAAAATTTTTTGATGGCAACATTTTAAATTTTATTTAAACAAATCACATACAAAATGGCATTTTTCGCCGTATTTAAACGTTGCAACATTTTTGTTTTTAGCATTTGTTTTGGAGTTCTTACAATTGATTTTTTTAAGGAAAATAAGGAAATGTAGTCCAGTCAAAAATTGAACGACAATAATGTCAATGAAATTAAAGCAAAAGAATTTCAACCAAAAAACGAAGAATAATGATTTTAATGTTTGATTTATTTTTTTTACTAGCCCACATTATTGACGTCAGCCAGACGTTTTTTCAGGGTAGCACTTTTATTTCATAGTAGGCATGTTATGATTCGTTTCGCCTACGTCTTTGACTTGCAGTATATAAATTTAACGTAAATTTTCATCTTTTTGGCTAATAAGAACAAAAAAATATGAATTGTTGTTGAATTTTAGTTACAATTTTAATGACAATAAAAACTTTGTAATTTTATTTTCTTAAACGCTTTGTAGCATTTATTCTTAAATGACGTAACAAACTTTTCAATGCAATAAAATTTATTTAATAAAAGTGTTTGTGTAGCAAGGAAATAAGCGCAAAAGTTCAAAAACAAGTACTTAAATGTAATTTTTGTAATATCATTTTTTTATTAGATTAACACAAATGAAACACAAAAAATAAGTGCTTTAGTAAAACTTTTTAATATACATTTTTATTAGATAAAAACAAAAAATAAAAAAAACATGTAAAGTACATGTTCCCACTCAAATATGATTCATAACAATATGAATTTTATTGATCGCTCTCTTCCCGGATCCTGGCAATTGATATGCTTTTGCAAAAGCTTTTGAATAAAGATAAGCACAAAGTGTAATATTTATTGATGCAAAGGTTGGATCAAATGGGCCAATGATTTCGTTTAATTTAACGTTGAAAACCTGAAAAAAAAAAGTTATTGAAATTCTTGTCAAATTATACTGTCATTTGAAATTTTTGACGTCTAGATTTTGTCATATCAAAAATCGCTTCGTGAGTTTTTCATATTGTATTTTTACTCTACTGTAATAACTAGGATTTTATTCCACTCTAAATAATATTAGAGAAAAATGTTTGATGTTTTGCCGGCAAAAGACTGAAGGCGTGCCCTCTCCAAATTGAACATCTCCCGAAAAAATATTATCTGTTCCCACGGCAGACCCGTTCAAAGAAAAAATGAAAGAGAGTTGCGCGCAACCTGCAGAAAAAATGCCACTCTTTTGATTTCTTTTTTCAAAAAAGAGTGGCTGGCTGTAAAAAAAAAGAAATCAAAAGAGTGGCTTTTTTGCTGCAGCTTGCGCGCAACCCTCTTTCCTTTTGGGTCTGCCGTGAGACGTCCATGGGCTTGCGTCATCCTCTTTTTCTAGATTTATGTAAGTCTGAATATTTTAAAAAAAAATTTTCCAGAAAAATTTTTAAAAATTGAGTTTTTTCAAAAAAGATTACTTTTCAACGAAAAAAAGTAGTATGTACTATACGTTACAAATGAATGACTATTCACTAATGATTTACAGTATACAATAAAAAGCATATGCTACATTATAGTATAACGTATTACGTTCCCCAATGAACCCTTTTTTTTCGTGTTTTTAAAATTAACATATTATCCCGTTGAGATTTTGGAGCTTGTAAAGGGCATGTAAGTCATATCACTGATCTTTGTTTCTGCAAAAGCCAAAGTACTTACATGATACAAAAAATATGTCAAACATGTAGGAGTAATTTCAAAAACGGTAGACGACGAAATTATGATTAAAATAGTTTTACAAATTTTTTTATTTTTAGAATTGTTTGGATTTAATTTGGTTTTTAACAAAATATATAAAATAACTCCAACAAAAATATTTGAAGCAATGGTAATAAGTTTAGAGGGAAGCAAATTGTGTGTCGGTAATTTTGATAAAAAGCATGAAAATATCAAACACGTTGTTTTACTTTCATTTGGTAGAACAGAAAGTATATGATTAAGAGAAAAGAATGCAGCAAGATATAAAAGTAATCCAAAAATTATTCCATAACTGTAAAACATTTGAAATTTTTTCGTGTATTTTAGCGGAAAATATAATGAAGCACATCGATCAATTCCCAATAAGATTTCTAAAGCTGTTCCCGTATATCCCAGGACATACATAATAAATCCAAGCCAATAAAGAATTTTTCCATTATATTCATTTTCGGCAGGTCTCCAAAGAATAATTGAATACCATCGATTTATAAGTGACGAAATTCCCCAAATTATTATAAAAATAAAATAAAAATATAAAACTGGTGAAAAATGAACAAAGTTTTTTTTAAATCGAATGTAAAAAATTATTGTAAAAGTAAATTTTAGCGAAAAAACTGCTAAAATAATACATAAAATATGATGAAATAATACAATAAATGGATAAAAATCCATTTTTTAGGCAAAAATGCAGTATTTTGTTTTATGAAAAAATTTTTTTAAAAACAAAAAATGAAAAACACCTTTTTTTCACTCGTAAACGCCAATTTTTAAAATGCTGTCACGCAGTTTAAAAACTACACAGTAAAAAAATTTCCTTATCAAATTTTCCGTTGAAGAATAAAACATAAACAATTACAAAAGTAGTACTTTTAAGCTTAAAAGCTCTATTTAATATTTATTTAATATCAGTGTATACCAAAAAAAATGGTAGAAAGCACTTTATAAGCAATTACAAAAGTAGTACTTAAACTCTATTAAATTTTTCTTTAATATCAATGTATACCAAGAATATCGTAGGAACATGACTTTTTAATTTCATAATAAAAAAATATGTTTTTAACTTTGTGTCTGTTGTAGTATCAAAAATTAAAATATTTTAGAAAAACAATATGAACTTTTTAAACTTTTTATTCGTTTTGCAGTAAAAAATTTTTATTATTGATAATTACTCTAAATCCGCTCCAATAAATAAAAATTGACTGTAGCGGAAAATCATTTATTCTGCAAATAATTTTCTGTTCAAATTGCTATAAAATAAAAACTTTTGTTTTTTATAGAACAAAGTTTTTTTGAATCAAAACACATTAATATTTTACAATCATTTGCACTTTTAAAAAACTATAAACAAATCATAAATCTTTTTTAAGAACAGCTTTGATTTTTAATTTTAAAAAAAACATGTGAACTGTGACACATGTGACTAACAATTGTTCTCATTTTTAGCATCATAGTTCATGCTTTTAAAAAAAGCTGTAAAAATTACTCATTTTCTCTTCCAAGAAAATGACAGATAAATTTTGTTTTATTTGACATATAAATCGATCTAAGGTATTTCAATTTTTTTTGGAAAAAACTAATAGTTTCATTATTAAAATTTTAACGGTTCTTCTGCAACTGTCTGTCAGCATAAAAAATTGACCTAAATTTGTGCAAAATTCGAAGAAAAAAACTGATAAGAATAATCAAATTATTTCCGGAGCAAATAAGTCAAAGAAACTTCTTCCATGAATAAGCTTTATCAGTCAATAAAAAAATAATTCTATTTGCCACGTTTTTTTAAAGCTTAAAAATTGGAAAAAAATCATTTTTATATTTTCTTTTAGTTGCTCTGGCATTTTGTGTTTGATTGACAACTAATTTTATTCCTTTTTTTGTTGAGTTTTTTCTACGTTTTTACTATCTTTTTTGTCGATGATGTGTTTGTTATTTATAAAGTTGTTTATATCCGTTATTTTAACATCACTTGCAAGAATATAGTTATAATGTTTCACAACTAACATCTTCGTTATTCTTGCCAGTTCGGTTACATCGGGCTGTGACAAAAATCCAACACTAAAACTGTACATTAAAATTTCCCCCTCTTGGGATTATATTATCGCGTTTGTATTAATGTATTTGTTTAACTTCATTTATTTCGAGATATAGCTATTTATCATTCAACTTATTGTTATTATTTAGATATGGCCTTGAATGATGTAAAGGATGCAAGAGAATATGCGAGAAAGTTCGGATTCATTCATCATCCATCCACATGTTACGTAAGTTTATTAACAATTGTAATTTTTATCTCTGACTCATTATATTTTAGCATTTACTCAATTCAACGGCTGAACCTCCCCTACAAACAATGGAACAAGGAATTCTTGCAAGCAAAGCTGAATTAAATGAATATGAATCATATTTGAAATTTCCAAATATTCATATGGATCGTTGTTATTTGCTTTATGAAAAGTTTAAATGTAAGTTTTTTTAGCACTTAGATAGGGTTATAACTTAAATATGAGATCCATTATGGAGACTAGGGGTTAGTGACGGGGGATCTAAAAAGACATTGTTCGATCCCAGCTACCTTCGGCAGATTGCTTACAGTACTCTATGGATATAAATTTATACTAATACTGTTAAAATTTTTTAGCAAGTCCTGTTGACAAAGTAAAATATAATGAAAATGTTGATAAAATGAAAGAATTACTACAATTGATTAAATCTTCAGAAGATAACATTGAAGAATGGTTTAAATGGATTACTGTAGCTGAAAATGAAAAGTTCATTCGATTAAATGTTGAATACCGTTTATCAAAAGATATGTCAAACAAACAACTCTGGAAACTTTATATTCAATTTTTAAAAGAAAATAATCCAAAAGAAATGCTTCAAATTTATTCAAAGTACTGTAGATATTTTGATGATGATGAACGTATGCTTCTAGAATATTGGAATGCTACTGGAAAAAATGATGGTCCAGCTTATGTCAAATTTGATAAATTATTTCATTTTGAAAAACCTTATTATGATGGATGCTTTTCAACTGATTTTGAGAAAAAATGTTTGCTTCAACCTAATCAACCTGAAATCAAATGTGAAATATTTTTTACTCCTGAAAATGCTTCAGCTCAATCATTGCCATTTCGATCTCCATTGATTAAATACATTATAGAAAATGCAAATGGTAACATTTTATCAAAGCTTCAACAATCGTGCAAATATTTTTTTATTAAAAGATCAATTTTACCATGTTATCGAATTGTATTGGGTGGTCGCCATCTAAATTTAAATGACGGTGAAAGTTGCAAATATGAAGAAAATTCAGTTCATTATCCTTCAGCAATTAATCCTGCATCAAATAACAAAAATATGCTTATTTCAGCATCACTTTATGCAAGTAGTGATGATGAAAGAATTTTATCAAAATTTATTAATGAAAGATTTTACAAATGTGATGCAAAACATATTGAAATTAGAAATCAAACTTTAAGAGAATGGGAATTTGAATTTTTGGTTGGACATGGAAATGTTGAAACTTGCTGTGTTAAAGATGTTATGATTTTTAAGCAACCTGGGATTATGAAAGCTGATGATATTTTAGCAAAAATGCCAAAGTTGCAATATTTTAGGTTTGTTTCTCTGTGCTTTTTTGTAATTAAAAAGCCTTTTTAGCTCTGATATAATGCCATTAACAAATGAAGTAATTGAAAAACTTTCTCAACTTTCATTCAAAAATAAAATTTTATGTTGCAATTTTTTAACTGTTGATCAAATTAATTTTACCCCAGAAGCTTTTTGTGCCTTTATTGTTGTAAGTGTTTCTTATTCAAATTTTGTAATCATTCAATATATTTTTTTAGAAAAATGCATCTCCTTGTTCTACTTTTGGCATTCGTTTTCGATCTTTTGTTGCTACACCGGATGTTGATGATTTTCGTGTAAATGTTAATCAGTTCTTTAATGATAAATGGAATTTGGAACAACAAAAACCAAAGATTATTATTTCTCAAGAGCGGCCACATTTTTAATATCTTTGAAGTGTACCTTTTTTGGATGAATTTTTAAATAAAAGTGCAATTACAAATTTGTTAAATCCTTTTGTTATTAAAGTTTAAGGTTTTTTGACTACTACATTTTTTGTGTATCCTCCTCTATTTCTAATTTTGTATTAGTATAACAAAAAAAAGTAAAACGCTTGTTAGGTAATTTTTTTTGATGGATACTTCAACTCAATATTCTGTGAAATCGAAATTTCGATTTTTGTGCAGAAACGAAATCAAAGATCATCAGAAATAGAAAAAATGAGCTGAAACTATATAACACCAATCTTCATCATTTAAATAAACTTCTATCAAAAATAACAAAACCCCATTTGAATCAGCAAAAGCATTTTCATACGTGCTTTTTTTATAAAACATCAAAAAAATTTCCATCGTGTAAAAAACAACAAAACTTTTAAAAAACAAAATCAAATAACAAAAAAAGATCAGATTTAAATGTAATATTCATATTTAGTTGCTTTTGGATATAAACCAGTACCAGCAGAGCAATGATTGATGAGCTGAAACTATATAACCCCAATCTTCATCATTTAAATAAACTTCTATCAAAAATAACAAAACCCCATTTGAATAAACAAAAGCATTTTCATACATTTTTTATTTTATAAAACATTAGAAAAATTTTCAGCATGTAAAGAACAACAAAACTTTTAAAAAACAAAATCAAATAACAAAAAAAGATCAGATTTAAATGTAACAAGAACATACACGGTGACGGCCCCCCTTGGGGCCGCCACTTACAGGTAATAATAAAATAGCATGAAACAAAACACAATTTTGCATTTTTCATTTTCATTTGCATTGGCAAAACATCACACAAAAACATTCGTGCTAAGAAAAATTCA
>JAQIXH010000081.1:0-23539 GCA_034700145.1 Panagrolaimus detritophagus
ATCGAATCAATTTTTGGAAGTATCGAAGTATCGAATATCGGTATCGTCGGAAAAAATATCGGTATCGCACAACCCTGGCACAGACACACCAAATTTCGAAATAATCGCCTGCTTGGGTTTTTTTCTGACCATTTTTTTCTCTCATTTTTTTGAGACAGTGACGATACTTAATCAGCGGTTTTAATATGGTGTAACTGCTAAAAAATTATCTGATTTCATTTGAGCGAGAAATTAAAAAAATATGCAAATACAGTACTTTGCTTCGTGTTAACTGAAAAATTTTTAAAACAAAATTTTCTCATTATACTAGTAATTTGATTAACAATTAATATCTTAAGGCAGAAAACTCAAGCAAAAAATAAACTACTCATGTCCCCATGCGAAAAACAATTAAATTTGATCATCAATCTTAAAGGGCAATAATTATGTCAAAATATTGCTCAGAGCTAAAAAACAATGAAATGCACAAAAATTTATTACAAAGCAATTCAAAACTATTAAACGAAAATATGACAAACAATTTTCGCATTTAGCAAAAACTGCTTGCAATATTAGTTTTTGGTGTCTTAGTATTATTTTAATTAGCAAAATTAATATTTGTCCGAAATAAAAACTTTTAATTACATCTTAGTCATTTTATTTAATTTCAATTATCCTGTTCTTAATACAATAAACACCCGACACATGATATACGCCACAAAAACAAAAAGGGCATGGCACTTAATTAAAAAAGTAAATTAAGATTCAAAGTTTTTGTAATTAAAGAGAACTGGTGCTTTTTGTTACTGGCAAATTCTACGAAAATTATTTTTTCGACGATTTAAAATAAAAATGTTAACTTTTTTTATTACATGCTATATTATTAGTTTATCGTTATCAGTAGTATCACTGATAGTTGGAATATTTGTTGGAATAAAGCGGAAACATACGGTTCGGATTCTTCCAAAAGCATTGAGGTAAATCGAAAATTTTTGTTTGGGTTATTATTAACTAGCCGATAAAATAAAAAAAGGATCATCTTTGAAAAAGAAGAAAATTGCTTTTCCATGCGAGACCGCTGCATTTGATTTTTCTATTTTTTTGGCAAATTTTGTTTTTCAAAAAAGCATTCAGCTTCTGGAATTTTTATCTCGGCATCCGTTTTATTTTTTGTTTTTTTTTTATCCCATGCTATTCCCTACAGGCTAATATACAATTCTATGTTTTTTCAAATCTTGAAATGACCTGTAGCATATTTTTTATTCAACATTTGTAAAACTTTTTACACATTGACGCACTATTCTAGTTGCACTTTTCTAGTGATTTTTTTTGAAAAATCAAATGCAGCGATCTCGCATGGAAAAGCAATTTTCTTCTTTTTCAACGATGACGCTTTTTTTATTTTATCGGCTAGTGTATCTGTTCAATTTAATAAAAAAATTTTTTTCATACTGCAAAAAGCATTTTCACGTGATATTTAAGCGAATATTTGTTTTTATTTTTTGATGTTACTTTCATCAAAAATGCGGGTTTGAAGTAACATTAAGAAACAAAAATTATTTGTTTTAACTACTCGAAAAAAAGGAAAGGGTGGGGGCAAACTGCAGGGGAAAAATATCAGTCATTAGTGCTTTATGTGATTTTTAAAAAGCTTGCCACTTTCCCACTTTTTTGCAAAAACTAAATTTCAACATTTTTTCCAATTTTAGACTATATTTAATTACCTGTGGTTACCCATACTTTTTATTAAACTCTATTTGTTCGATCTACGTTGCAGTTCAATATTTATTATACAATTCTGTAAACCAACCTTTTACTGAAATTGTTCGTCAATCTGTAACATTTTCGACTCAACAAATTCGAAACACTTTTATATTAATAATGTTCGAAAGAATTGTAGCAACAATAAAATTGGAAAAGTACACTATGTCTGGTAAAGATAAACTTTTTTGGTGGTTAACTGTAGTATCATATGTGATATCTGCT
Organism: Panagrolaimus detritophagus; assembly: GCA_034700145.1. NCBI lineage: Eukaryota > Metazoa > Nematoda > Chromadorea > Rhabditida > Panagrolaimidae > Panagrolaimus > Panagrolaimus detritophagus. The sequence continues at coordinate 1,966 of JAQIXH010000081.1, forward strand.
TGTTATATCGGATATGCTGTATACGGTAATTTCTTCCAAAAATGAGTAAACACGGAATATGCAAATTTTTTAGCAAAAGGATTCCCTGATATTCCTATTTTAAGTAATTTAACAACTTATTACGCATATTGTGCACATATTTTTATGTTAAGTGTTTGTGCAATTTTATATTTATTAAATCGAAGAATGTATAAACTTTCGGCATATAAAATATCCTTAAAGAAACGTTATACGGTAAAATTTTAAGAATTCATTTTGTCTTCAACTTCGAGCGTAAACGGTGAAAAACGACGAAGAAAAAGTTAAATTTTAAGCTACAGAAAAAAATGGGCCCCGTCCATTCCAAAAAACCCCACCATATCGAATATGCTTGTCACAACGGTTGACATCATTGGCAAAAAATCCAGCCCCGGCGTAGTACAAAGTTTTCGAGATTCAGGCCGGAATCTGAATTTGGCAAATTTCAACATGATGGCATTTTGCCTAAAGTGGATCAAATTTGAATGTTTATATATCAGATGATAGCTCTGGGCTATGGGAACATATTGCAACCATAAAAAATTTTTTTTCCAAAATTCTGCAAATTTTAATTTCAGAAAATTAGCATAAAAGCCCTGAGGCACTTTGAACAAAAACGGATTTGATTTTCGTTCTTTTCAACCGTATTTTTGGCTATCCTGAAAGTTTCATGCCTTCATGTCTGAAGCTTAAAATTTAACTTTTTTTCGTCGTTTTTTCTTTGAATTTAAAAAAATGAGTTTTAATAAAATAAAACAGAAAGTTGTTTATTGTATTTTAGATTGCACAAAACGTAAAATCTTTGGCATACTTATTTCCTCCAATATTAATCTACAGTATACTTGCACAATTTGGTTCTATGATTACAATTATTTTTCAAGTATTTAATTTACCAACTGCGCCGTCAGCAGTTTATCACATTGTAAGTTTTGTTTTTCATAAGCTTTAATAAAACTTTAATTACGCCTTTTTTTCAGCCTGCTAATTTATCATTTTTGTTAATTTATTTTCATCTCTTTTTTAATCATTTGGACGATAATAAAGTGGCAACAACCAAAAATGAAGTAAAAACAGTTAAAAATCCATTGGGGAAAAATATTCCAATGAAAGTTACAACAGATCAATATTTTCATCAATTGCAGAATCGTTGGATATAAAAATGCGACATTTTTTGTTTTTATTTCCAATGATTATGTCAAATAAATGCTTTTTAAGCATTTAAAAAAGATGACTCTAACATACACTTTTCTGAAGAATTTTGATAATTTTAGAAACAAATTCGGGTGTACATATTTTAAGCACTAAAAGATCAACCAAGAGGATAGTCTAGTCAGAATGCACATATGTTCTCGAATCTTTAAAAAATGTGTTTTGAACGATAATAATCATCAAAGTTACTTAATTTTTGCCCACCCTATTTTTCCTATAAATACATATACTTTTGAAATAATTGCAGCAAGGTGGTCTTAGAACACTGTTCTATTAACCATTTATATGAAGACGCAGATAATTGAGTGAACAATAAAAAAAGTGAAAGATGTCTTTGTTCGACAAAATTAATATAAACGACAGACAAGGGCACATTAATTTCTTTTAAGAATATTAATGTGCCCTTGAATCTATATTAAATTTAGTCATTTTCTCTAAATTTAATTTCCGTCTTATCAATACAATAAACTCATAACGCCTGCAAAATAGGCATGGCATCGGGGCGACTTTTTTAGTGCCCGGCCCGGCCCGGCCCGGTGAAAAGAAGCCCCGACCCGGCCCGGCCCGGCTAAAAATTTAATTTTTAGTAATTTTGCCTTGGTCCCCCCTGTGCAGTTTTTTTAGAAACCGTGAAAATCAAGGCCCGGCCGGGGATTGCCGGGTTTACCCGACCCGGTGCCATGCCTACTGCAAAACCCATAAAAGCGTAAAGTACGTTGTAGTTTATTCAATAAACTAATTAATTCATGTTTGACACAATATATTCAATAGCGAACATCTTTTAACACTTTTCTTTACTTTGGCTTTGTCAGTAAATTTTTTTCTACTTCCAGTTTAAAAACAGTTATGTCAACTTTTTTTGTTGTGTGTTATATTATTAGTTTATCATTGGCAATATTGGCATTTATCGTTGGGATTTGTGTTGGAACAAAAAGGATTCATACAGTTCGAATTCTTCCAAGAGCATTGAGGTAAGAAAATTTCATCATGAAATTATTTATTTTTGTGATGAAATTACAATATTTAAAAAAAATTAAAATTTTGATGTTGTTTTCTTAAAATTTTTCTTCGGCGATAGTAACAAAATAAATTCATTTTGATTTTTTGATGTTACTATCGCCGAAAAACGACTCAAACAAAAAAAACGATAGTAACTTTAAAAAACAAAATACCCGTTGGTTTTGTTACTATCATTACTTTTTATATTCTTTCAGTTTTTGTAACAGGTATTTTCGATCCTCGAAAGACACAAAAAAATGATCTTTAATTCTACATTTGAATTTCTTAATTATATTATAATTTTAGATTATATTTATTAATATGCGGAGTACCGTACTTTTTCTTAGTATCCCTTTGTTCAATGTATGTCGCCATTTATTATTTGCAATATAATACAATAAATCATTATTTGGTTGATCTCGTTCGAAGTATTATAACATTTTCAAATCAACAAATTCGAAATACATTTATCCTTATACTTTTTGAAAGAATAATTGCTACCATAAAACTTGAAAAATATACTATGGCAGATACAAATATGTTATTATGGAGGCTAACAACAACTTCTTATTCAATATCAATAGTTTATTTTGGATATAATGTTTACGGTTGGTTACACAAAAAGTGATAATAATGTATGCAATTTTTTTAGCTAAAACTTTACCTGATATTCCTCTTTTATTCAATTTAACAACCTATTATGCATATTTAATGCATATATTTATGTTAAGCGTTTGTGCAATATTATATTTATTGAATCGAAGAATGTATAAAATTTCGGCATATAAAATTACTCTAAAAAGAAGATATACGGTATATTTCTTCTTATTTTCAAAATTTTTTAATCTTAACATTTCAGATAGCACAAAACATAAAATCTTTAGCATATTTATTTCCTTCTGTTCTCATCTATGGCGCACTTGCACAATCTGGTTCATTAATTGCCATAATCTTTCAAACACTAAATTTACCAGCACCTCCAATGGGCCTTACTCATATAGTAAGTTCATGCCAAAAAAAAGTCCGGTACTTTAATTTTATCAATTTTGCAGTTTTTCAATCTTTCTTTTTTGCTGATATATTTTCGGCATTATTGTATTCACTCCGATGAAAAGGCAAATCTCAAAACTCTAACAACAGTTAAAAATCCATTAGGAAAAAATATTCCTATGAATGTTACAACAGATCAATATTTTCATCAATTGCAGAATCGTTGGATATAAAAAATGTGCAACATTTTCTGTTCTTTTGAAATTTTTTATTATAATACAGTGTTTCAATTTCAAACATATACAGATTGCTTGAAAACAGTCATGTTAAAAATAATCCAAATAATTTGCGAAAGCATTATAAGTATTAGCAATTTTAGGATATGTGTGCTTCAGATTCAACCTAAATAATTTTTTTTTCCTTTTTTTCTTTTATAATGTTTTGTGTTGTCATTAATAATTGCAAATTTAGAGTGAATTTTTCATGTGATTAAGTTGAGATAGTAAGTCAACCGAAAAGCATTTCCAAAGATTTTGTGAGCAATGATTCAATTTTAATTTAATTTAATTTACCTCTCCCATACGTAGCGTGATTGGTATATAAATGAATACAGTAATACAATAGAAAAAAGCAGAAATGTAAAATTAACAAAATCAAAAAAAAATTAAAATAAGGGTTAGAAGAAAAATTATCAGAGAGAAATAACAGTAAAAATATTAAAAATTATATTTGTTAGTGGAAGATTGAGAGAGGTAGTCGAGTGGTCGGCTAATTTGATTTTATTCTTGTTTAATTTTGATGCCATTCTGGAAGAGAAGTGATGAAATAATAGACTTTTCTTGATTTTACCATAATAATTTAAATTTCCACCAGTACGAGTTTTTCCATGGTGAAGATAATGAAGATCAATATATTTTTTTTAAAATTTTTTGTAATAAAATCATGAGCAATTTTTACATCAGCAACTTCAAAATTGTAAACAAACTTGAGTAATCTCTTATCATGACAAATATTTTATGCAACGATAATCTCTTTAATTAAGCATGCATGATTGAATTTTTTATCTGTGTACAGAAGGAAGAATAATCTCGTTTTTTCTGTAAAAGACATTTTTTATGTCAATTGTAATTAATAAAAATGCCTTTAAAAAAGGTGGAAATTTATATATCTTTAATAATTTCAGTTATCACGTAAGCTTTATAATAAACATTTATAACGCCTGCTGAACCACAAAAGCATAAACAACCTCTGTATTAATTAAAAACCTAACTCAAGTTATAATTTATTATATTTATAAACAAAAAAAATTTTAAAATTTTTCTTACTGATGAAAAACCTTTGAAGGTTGTTTATTCGAAATTCTTATGACTTCTTTTTTTGTTGTATGTTTTATCTTTAGTTTTTTGTTATCCGTGTTTACGGTGATTACTGGAATATTTGTTGGAATAAAAAAGATCCATACTATGAGAATTCTTCCAAGAGCGTTGAGGTAAGAAAATTTTGTCATAAAATAGGTTGATCTTATGGCATGATATTCAAAAAATTTAAAAAATGATATTTTTTTCCATTTTTTAATTTTTCTTTGGCGATAGTAACAAAACAAATTCATTTTGATTTTTTGATGTTACTATCGCCAAAAAATGACTCAAACAAAAAAACGATAGTAACTTTAAAAAACAAAATACACAATTTTTTTGTTACTATCGATACTTCTTTTTGCTTTGAACTTTATAACAGGCATTTTTTCTCGAAGAACATTGAAAATTTTTATCAATCAAAGACATATTTGATTTCCTAAACATATTATAATTTTAGATTATATTTATTAATATGTGGAGTTCCTTACTTTTTCTTAACTTCACTTTGTTCAATTTATATCGCCATTTATTATTTGTTATACAGTTCTATAAATCATTATTCCGTTGATTTAGCTCGAAATGTAATGATGTTTTCATCCCAACAAATCCGAAACACATTCATGTTTATAATGCTTGAAAGAATTATAGCTACCATTAAACTTGAAAAATATACTATGGCAGATACGAATATGTTATTATGGAGACTAACAACAACTTCTTATGCAATATCAATTGTTTATTTTGGATATAGCGTTTATGGTAATTTGTAAAAATTATACTAAAAACAAAAATATAAAATTTTTTTAGCTAAAAGCTTAGTTGAGATTCCTCTTTTATTTAACCTTGTGAATTATTACGCTTATTGTGCACATATTTTTATGTTAAGTGTTTGTGCTATTTTATATTTAAAAAATCGAAGAATGTACAAACTTTCAGCTTATAGAATAACATTAAAAAGACGATATACGGTATATAGTAGCTATTTATATAAATAAATTTTTCCATACAAATAATTTTTTTCATTATTCTACGTCATTTTAGATAGCACAAAATATAAAAGCTTTAACATATTTATTTCCTCCAATATTAATTTACAGTATGCTTGCACAATTTGGCTCATTAATTACAATATCTTTTCAAGCATTAAATTTATCAACTCCACCAATAGCTGTTTATCACATTGTAAGTTTGTTTTTTTTCATAAGCTTCAATAAAACTTTATTTTTTTCAGTTTTTTAATTTGTCATTTTTATTGATTTTTATCAGGCATTATTATTACAATAATAATATTGCAAATAATACAAATGTTACAACAATTACAAATCCATTAGGAAAAAATATCCCTATGAATGTCACAACTGATCAATATTTTCATGATTTACAACATCAATGGATATAAAACTTATGTATTTAAATGTGTTTTTCTGTTTTAAGAGAACAATTTTTTGTTACCGATTTTCAAGTACAGGGTGATTCAAGAAAAAATGGCCACTTTGAATGGCATTTTTTTCCTAATAAATATTTTCAAAAACGGACATCACAGTTGTTTTTGACTTTTTTTTACCATTTTGTTTTTTATAAAAAAATCAAAAATTCCAGAAAAAAAATTGCACGATTCGCTTGTGAAAAATTTTCAAAGTGTCAAAAAAAGAAAAAAAAATTGAAAAGAATTTTTTGACATAGTAGTACGTGAAATCGTGAAAAATTTTTCCGCAATTTTTAAGTTTTTTATAAAAAACAAAATGCAAAAAATGTCAATAACGAGTCCGTTTTTAAAAATATTTAATAGAAACAAAATGCCGACCTTTCAAAGTGGCCACTTTTTCTTGAGTCACCCTGTATTAACAAGGCTTGTGTTTTTTGTTTTCTTTTTAATAAATTCGAAGTATGTCATTTCGTATCTTCTTTAATACATAAAAATGCTTTATTAGACATCCATTGTGTTAAAAAATATTTTTAAAAATGCTGAACTTAATATACCACAAGTTTGTAGTTTTATCATAGAGAAATTTAGAGGGATATTATTTTGAAATAACTAAATTTATTGCTGTTTTTTTACAACTTTTGTAATTTGTTTTTTATTCAAACTTTTTAAATGCCTTTTCCGGGTTGAGTTTTTTTCTTCCTTTCAAGTGTCTATGACTGTTGTAATTAAATATAATTTTCATTATAAAAATTTTACCAAAGTAAATTTCTAAATTTTATTCTTTGCTACACGTGTTGAAAAAAAGAAGATGAAAATATATTTTTTTATTCTTTTAATCCATCAAATTTTGGATTTGCTTTGTTCCGTTTTATGCCTGTATTTTTCAATAAATATTTTATTCCAAAAAAATTTTTTAAAAAAAAGTATAAATGTTTCATTAACAATGACAATAAATTTCATATTTGTTTTTATTTTTGGAATTTTATCAATTATTTATAATTTATATCTTACCACTTTTTGGAGACCGAATGAAGTGATATATGATTCAAAGATATTATATTTGACAGGATTTTTTCCATGGATTTTTATAAATCTTAATTCAATTATGGAATTTTTTCTTTGCTTTGATCGATGTTTAGCGCTTATTTTTCCATTTAATTATAATAAAAAAACTAAAAAAATATCCGCTGGATTATCAGTGATTGGATTTTTTGGAATGTTTTTTGCAGTTGTTTATTTTAATAATATTATTTCATCATTTCCATCAAAACAAACGGAGCAAATTTGTTCATTCTTTGGTTGTTTTGTACCAAATAAAAATTCTATTCCATTTTATATTAAAATTTTATTTATTTGTATTAATATTTTTGGAGCTATAATTTTAGCAATTTTAATAAAAGTTATTTTAAGTCAAAATAGTGAAATTGCAAAAAGAATGAATAAAATTGTTTTAATTATGGTTTTTTCAACGGTTTTAATAGAGTTGACTCCATTTTTAATTGCACAACTTTATTTATTTGTATGTAAAATTTTGTAATTTTTTTTGTAATATATTTTCTATTTTTTTAGTTAACAGGTCAACAACTTCAATACATAATTGGCCCATATGGTTTTACTGCTTCAACAATAAATATTACACTTTCATCTGGAATATATTATAAAACATTTAAAAAGAGTTTTGGAAATACATGTATTATTCAAAATAAGAATATTCCTGGAGTAAGTAGTACCTTGATGACGACATCTTCAATCCACTAATATTTGTCAACAAAGTTGGAAGTCCCTTTCATTTATTATTCCACATAATTCATTGTCTTTTTTAAAATTTTTTATATTTATTTGAATCAAATATTTGGTTACTTTTTAAAGCGTTGTAAAATTTTTTGTAAAGTAATTTTTTTCATTTTGGAAATAATAATCGCGTTATTTTTTACAATACACATCGAAACGGAGTTTTTTTTTGATTCCATGTCTGACAAAGTGCTTTTGTTGGCATTCGAAAAACCGCCAAACTTAAAAATCTCTTGCTAAAAAATTTTATGTTTTTCTCGGATAAAAAAAAATTTTGCATACTTTTACAAAACTTTACGAAAAAAACGAACTTATTTTTTTTTTGGTGATTTTTTATCGAATTTTTAACCACCCTATAAGTTTGTTTTTTCGTAAAGCTTTGTAAAAGTTTGTAAAAAATTTTTTATCCGATAAAAACAGAAAAATTTTTAGCAAGAGGTTTTTAAATTTGCCGGTTTTTCGAATGCCAACAAAAGCACTTTGTCAGATATGTGACCAAAAAAAGAACGATTTATTCACTTTCAGTTTGATGTCAACATCAGAGTTAAAAAATTTCTAAATAAAAAGTAAAAGAAGAAAAAAATACCGTAAAATGGTAACAAAAAAGCTGTTCCAAAAAAGCGGAAGACTTGCTATTTTTCTGACATACACAAATTTAATGTTTTATTTTCCTTTTGTAGCAAGCTATTTTTTTAATTTCTTTCTGTCTTCCATTTCAAAAGTAATATATTGCGTCATTTTTTACAACTACAGAATTGAAAAACTTAATTGTACACAAATAAAGTGAATGAAGAAAAGAATAATTTGTAGTGTGTTTACAAAAAATGTGTAACAAGGAACTTGCTTTTTTCTTAATTTCACAAATTAAAATTTAATTTTTTTTGTTGAAACCGTTTTTTTCTCTTCCGTTTTTGTTATGAGGTTTCATTTGTGCAGCATCGGTATGAGAATTAATATTTAGGATTACTGTAAAACTGAAAAATTATTTCACCTTTCTCTTCTATTTTGTTTTCTCATAACCTTTTTTTTCAGTTTTTGCAATTCTTAGTTTCAACATTTCTTTTCACATTAAAAATTTATCTCTTTGTTTCAACTTTTGCTTTCCCATAACCTTTATATGTTTTTAAAGTTTGTTTATTTCATTTCTTTTTTGAACTTTGTCTTTTCTCACTTTTTTTTCGCGCTATTTTTGCAATATTTATTTTGTTTTTTGGAGGAAACAAAACCTTCAAATTTGGTGATGAAAGAGTACGGTTCGTCATTTTCTTTGTAAATAAGCGACTGTAATTTCTTTCGATGCAAAAAGAAATGTAAAAACGAAAACGGAAACAAAAAAGGTTAAACTGAAATAAAATAGTTTGAAAACAGAATATTTCATTTGATATTATTTTTTCTAATTTTTCAACTCACTTTTATGTCCCGTTTCATTCAATTTGTGAGAGTAAATTGATGGCAAAATTCAGAGTGCATTTTCTTAAAACTTTTTGTTTTTTTCACAAATACCAAAAGCAAAAATATGCGTCTATGATCTTTTTTTAGCATACATATTCGAACGTTCCGTGTCTTCCCATTTTGATCATTGGGTAAAAGGCTTGTTTGTTTTTGTTAAAATAAGCTCCTCCTTTTGCTGAATGTTTTTTTGATTTTTGCTGGTCATATAAAAAGGGCTTTATTTTTCACAAAATTTTCATTCCATAATTTGAATTATGCTTTCCCTTTTCTTCCATAAATTGCAGCTTTTTTACATAAAATTTTTGATTTCTTGTCAGTTTTGTTGCAGAATTTTTATTAAAGACATTTTTTAACTTAAATTTTTTGTTAACCCTTAAACTTTCAGAAAAATAATCTCGGGTTTGTTATCAAAGTTGTTTTCTGCATTTAAAGATTTTCCTGTTTTTCTCGAGTAAGTCATTTATTTGAAAATTGTTTTCGTTTTATGAGAAGTCCAAATTTTGATTTCTTAAAAATTGTAGTTGTTAGCTATACTGAAACTCCTGCACTTTTTTTGGCACTTTTCTAATTCTTCCGTTTTTTAATAAGTAAAAACTTTTTTTTGTACTTTTTAAATTTTAGAAGAGCAACAATGGATAAAGGAGGAAACCATAACAATCATGCACAACATTCAAATCAATGCAATCCAAATAATCCTGCTTATCAACAAGTCCATGATCATCGTGCAAATCAAATGAATCCTAACAATTCTGCCTATCATTCATCCCGTGGAAATGGAAAAAAGTAAATTTTGTTTTGTAAAAAAATTCAATCCTTTTGTTGCATTTTTGTATACCCTAAGTTTTATCTAAGATTGTTAGTTTTTACTTTTTTTATCTTTTTAAATAAAATAAATTTCTTGATTTAATTTTTTCAATCTTTTTAAAACATTTGAAAAGGATAATATTTAAGCTATCACAAATTAAACAAAAAAAGTTGCTTGCTAAAAATTAAATTAGCTTACCAAAATTTTTATTGTCAGCAAAAACAGATTAAAGTAAAACAGTCAAAAACATTTAAAAAAAAGGTTTAATCAGTAACAATTTTACCCTCTTCATTTCCATCTTTTTCTGACGGAATTTCTTCATATCTTTCTTCCCATGGCTTACCATGTACATAGTGATGATTGTGCCTATCATTAAAATCGTCGACGTATTCTTTTAATGGTAAATTATTTCTTTTATTTTCGTAGCATTCATGAACTGGAATATTTAAAACTTCTGGAAGCATCCAAGGTTCAAGCCATCCAACTAATGGTGTATAACCATGTGTATACCATCCATCATTGTTATAAAATAGTAATCCATCAATCTTAAATTTCATTGGTGCAGACATCATTTTTGTCATTTCTTCTGTATTACATGGACAACGAATTGATCCAATGAAAGATGGAAGTTCTTCAGAAGATTCATTTTTGATCACAGAAATATGTTCAACTTTTTTAATTTCATCAAATCTTTTTATTGCTTCAACTTCATAAAATGACTTGTTGTTTGCATAAACGACGTCAATAATATAAAATGTTTTATTTCTTTTTAAACAAAGACCATCAAGAATTGTTTTTTCAGATGAAGATTCATCATCTCCACCAGGAAGGCCACTTTTAAATTGATCCCAACAAAATCCGTGTTTAGTATAAACTTTTGTAATGCCCTAAAATGTTAACATGTGATCAAAATTTTTATGTTTATGCTTTTAAAAAAATGAACAGTTTTTTTCAGTATAAAAAAAGTGACAGTAACCAAAAATTTCTTATTCAATTTTTTTCTATTACTATCAATATTTTAAAATAAAAGATTTTAAACGATAGTAACAAAAATATTAATTTTTATATTTTTAGGATTACTATCGTTCCCAAATTGATCTTTTAAAATATTTATAGTAATAGAAAAAAAAAGAATAAGAAATTTTCTGTTACTCTCACTTTTTTTTTATACTGAAAAAAATTGTCCATTTTTTTAAACTAACATTTTTTGCAACAACCAAACATCTCTTTCCAACCGGTGAAACCACCATTGTCCAAGATCCATGTAATTCATTTGGGATATCAATTAACCATTCACTAAGCATCAGTTGATTCTTATATTTTTTACATATTGGTATCTTTTTTTGTCCAAATGGATTTTTATTGTTAAATTTATCAACTTCCATAGCATATTCAATTTCATCTTCACTATCTTTCTCATTGTCCTCCTCAGGAATTTGACGTAATCGATTAAAAGAAGCATTTCGACGCTCTTTTTGACGTTCAAGGTGTTCAACACGACGTTCTTTTTGACTTGTTGCAATTTTTCCTGCATTTTTATAATTATCAAAATGTGGATGCTTTTCTGTTGCCGTGTAATCATTTACCGAAGTATTTGTCTTCATAAGATCAGCTAATTCATCCATTTTTTGATCAGAAGTTGAGTCACTCATATCTGCAAAATAAATATTTTCATTAGATTTTAACAAAAAAGCGCCAAATTAAAGTAAGGAGTACGTTTTTAAACTTAAACGGCACAATTTTTTTCCACCAGACTAAAATTTTTATTTTTGTCCTGTGCCACGTTTTTTTGGTCAACTGAATTATGGATCAATAAATTCAGTGCCGCTATCGTAAGGGGCGTGAGCTTTTTCAAAAAATCCCATTTTTCCTAGTATGAATTTAATTTTTTCACCTTAAATTTGGCACAAGGGGGGGGTCTCTCCAACCTCCCAAAGGCAGTTGCGGCCCTGAATAAATTAACAGCAGAAAAATGTCCAAAGTCGTCTCTTTCAATGCATTCTTTTGTTTGTTTTTTGTATAAAATGGTTTTCTACTTGTGTTATGCCTGGTGCACATGAAACCCCCACCCCAAGGATAATACCTTGTGAGATTTTATGTGCAACAGACATAACACTTAAATGTTTAAGTTTTATTTCTTTGATCTGATTTTTTTATTATTAATTTACAATTATTGTAGAAATTATCAAAAACGAACAAATTAAAATAGCTTAAAATCTTTGCTTTAATTTTGCTAAAAAAATTGCATTTTAAAAACTGTTTAAAATTTATAAACGATATTGCGGAAGCCATTTATTGTTTATAAACAACATTGAGTACGTGGTGAAATAAAGCCTATTATTTTTAAGTATCATTTTTTATTGCTTGAAAGAAATTACTTGTTTTATTTTCTTAGAAAAACAACTTCCATATTTTTTATTATGAATGGTATAATTTTTTTAAAACAATAACAAAAAATCATCAAAACAACTACCACCACAGTGATACATAAAGTATATAATTAGAAGTAAAAATGAACACATTTTATGTTTTTTAAAACATTAAAATTATTCCATTTTTTACAGTTTCTAAAAAAGTCAGTTTTTTTCTGTTGGCACAAAGTTAAAATGGCATTAATCCATTATGCTGTTTTAATCCAGTTTTTAATTATCATTGTTTCTTCGATTTATTCACTATACGCTTCATCGTTTTTAATCTTCAGAAAGCCAGATAAAAGATTTCAAACTTCTCGAACACTGGTTGTTTTTTTATATTTTTGTTTTACGGCATCTTCAACAATTCTTATGTTAATATATGCTGGATATACATTAATTTGGTGGCGACCATATCAAGTTTTCTATAATCCAATGGTGATGTATTATATTTCTGGACTTCCAACAATTTATGTAAATTTGCTCCCGGTTGCTGATTTTTATCTTTGCCTTGATCGATGTTTTGCATTTGCATTTCCAGTAATCTATCAAAAAAGATTTAAGTCAACATTTGCTTTAATATTTTTTCTTACTGATGTTATAATTTTATTAATTTATTTTTTTGTGACAAAATATTTTTTCTATACCAATGCAGAAAGTACGACGACCTGTGTTTACTATGTTTGTCTTATATGGAAATTGGCATATCCGCTAATAATGAGTTGGACAAAATATGCTTTTTGTGGATTAACGGTGATAGTAACTGCAACATTACTCGGTTTAAGTTTTTTACGAAAATCTGCTCATGTTTCTACAAAACTAAATAAACCTGTAATAATTATGTGTATAATACATATCATTTTTGCATTTGCTCCTGGAATAATTTTACCAATACTTACAAAGGTAAAAATTTCAAATTTTGTACAATTAAGTCATTTTCGTTATTTTAAATTTTTAGATAATGGGACCTGAAATACCATTTACTGAATATGTTGGAGATGCAAATTTGACATGTGTTTGTATTAGTAATGCTTTAAGCGTACAAGTTTATTTCAGAGTTTTTAAAAAACATTTTTTGAAACCGACTATTGTGTCAGAAATAACTTTTTGAAAATTTTAATTTCTATTTTAATTTGCCATTTTTGCTTTATCTATTATTTATTTAAATAAAAAAAAACATAAACTTTTTGTAGCAAAGCAAAACTTGGGTACAGTAATATTAATTTTTGAAAAAAACTGATCTCATTCTAAAACTAGTGTAAGGAAATACAACGAAATTTTTTTTTTATTAATCCCTCACTTTTGGCACTATTGCGGTGATATTAAATTTCCAAAGGGTAATAAAAAATAAAACTTTTTCGAAGCAATTACTTTCCGTTTCTTTAAAACATCAAAATATATTTCTTTAAATTCATCAAATTTCAAAAAATGACGAAAACCTCTTTTTGAATAAGGATCATTAAGATCTAAAATCCAACCATTCTCATATGCACAAAATTCTAATAACTTTATTGGATATCGATCAATTTCATTTTTGATTGTTTTATTGATTAATGAAAGCAAATGTGAAGTTTCAGGATTTGAACGTTGAATAATTCTTGAAATTAAAATATTCATTGGTGTTGAAAAATCAGTTTTTAACGAATAAACATTTTTATTTGGAAATGGAAATGTAAAATTTTCAGTATTAATTGAAAGTAAATATTCAAGTTTTTCAGATTCAAGAATAATTTTTCGTTCTTTTTTTGTAAAATCAGATTCAAGTCCTAAATATATTCTTATTGCATTCCAATCCATTTTTCTTCCTTTTTCTGGTCGAAGAATTCCAAGAATATAATCGGCAGCAGAATTCAAAAAAATATCAGAATCCAAAATGCATAAATCTTGAATAAGTTTGATTAAAGTTTGTTTGTTTTTTGCAGTAAAAGTTTCAAAAAGATTTTTTTCTTGTTCATTTTCATTTTTGATCAAAGAAATAAAAAATTCCAAAGATGCTCCAGGACAATTGATAATTATTGGTTCGGTTATATCAGTAATATCTGAAAAAAATGTTCTTTTTAATGAAATTTAAAAAAATTTCGTTTTGCATCTATTAATCCTATTTAATACACAATAAACCCCCTAAGAGATAAAAAAACAAAGTAGGTTGCACGCAAACTGCAGCAGAAATGCGACCTTTTTTGAAAAAAGTGATATTTTTGCCGCAGTTTTCGTACACCCTATTTTCGTTTCGGATCTTCCATGAATATTTTGTGACTTTAAAAACAAATACTATAGTGTTTATAATTTTATACAAAATGGAATAAGGAGAAAAAGAGTATCCTTCTTTTTATAACTTCGGTTAACAGAATAAGAAAAGATTCAAATTAAAAAAATTCTAAAAGAAGCTGAAAATTTTTCTGATTTATGAATTTTATCCGTACCCCCTTTTCATAAGAATTGCTATATAAAATTATCTTAAAAAATAATAATAAAAAAATCTTACCACAAAGGTTTTTCAATAATGTTGAAGCTTCGATAACACTTTTATCAACTGTAAACTTTTGATTATCAATTTTTGATTGAAGAATAAATTGTGGTGAATTTTGTTGCTGTTGAGACATTATTAAAATACACCTGAAAAGAAGAAATTTATATTTTTTTGAGAAAAAAATTTATATCACGAAATAATAGATCTTTTTTTAGATATAAAAAAACAAGTTGTTCACATAAGAAAAAGTACGAATTAATTTTTTTGTTTATTTCTTTTTTTATTAAAGCAGTCAAAATGCTGGTCGCATTTGTTTTTTTTATCATTCTTTATTCTTTCCATAAAATCAATAACTTCTTTTCTGCAATGACCGTGATGGCAGAATCAATATATTAATGCACAGAGAATTTGGTCTGCTTAACCTTTCTGTTTTGAAGGCAAAAATTCCAAGATATTGGTTGTTTTTTTGCAAGTAATCAAAAAATGAAGTAAATTTTTTTTATTTTTTCATATTTAATCTTGAAAGGCAAAAGTAAATGAAACAATAATCGGGTACAAAATATTTTTGTAAAAATTTATTCAAAGACTTCTGGGCGGAAGACAAATTTGTTCCTTTTTATGCCTTATTTCATGACATTTTGAAATAACAAGTTTCAATGAAAATTGTATTAAACCACCCGCCTCCTTTTAAACATTTTTTTCTGCTTTTGAAAAAAGTTTACATTTTTTTTAGAATCGAAAGAAAAGTTTTAGCAGCTAGGACACTCTAAAATTGAAATTAATTTTTTTTTCACTGAAATCGGGATTTTCTTGTATTTTTATTTCTTCGAAATGGTTTTTTATTCAATAAATTTTTACAAACATCGAACGACAACAAAAATACAATAGAGATTTTATAAAAAAGTAATTCAAATTTGTTCAAAAATATTGACGACAAACTTGAGCCACTCATAAAAGGTCATAAAAATGATGACTTTTGCAGGGTCAAATAAGCCTGTAATTTGCATTCAAAAATATGTTTGTGTTAAAAGTAATTTAATAATATTTTAAAAACCAAATTGTTTGTTTTATTTCCTGTGAAAAAGTTCTTGAAGAACAATAAAATAACTGTAAAAAATCCTTTCTTGATTTTGTTAAAAAACAACCTATAAGTTTTATAGTTTCTTCATTTACCTTGTTGGAAGCAAAATTAACAACCGCTTTTTTTTCTTTAATTTATTATTGCTTTTTATCTCGTGCCTTTTTTGATTCGTGTTTTTGTTTTATTTTTTTCATTAAATTTATATTTGTATTTATGCTTTCAACAAACTTATTTTTTATCATTCATTTTTAATCACATTATTTCAGTTCACATGATCCCAATTGAATCTGCTCTAAGTGATTAATATCGTGTCCCTTTAAAATTTATGGATATTAGTGAAAATCTTAAAGTTGGCACATGTTCATTTGACAATATTATCAACGTACATTTATTCAAATTTAAAAAAAAAACTACTCCAAAAGCTCTACAAAAATATGGTAGCTTTGATTTGTTTGATTTTTTTATTGTCATTTACATCTCAGCTAATTGTTGAAGGATGTATTCCAACCCAGAATATTGATGAAGACGCCATGATTCCACTTACCATGACCCAAGTTGAATCGGTTCCATGTGAAAAATGCCGTGTTCCTTTAAAATTTATTCTTGTTTGTGTTTGAACAAAATAAAATAATTTTAATTTATCCATTTTTTGTTAAATTTCTGCAAGTTTAAAGACCTGTGTGTCTGTTCAAGATTAAAAATGAATAATAAATCATAAATTCGGTGAAAGCATGCAAAAATAAAACAAAAACACGAATTAAAAAAGGCACGAGGTAAAAAGCCATAATAAATTTAGGAGCCGTCACTGTCTCAAAAATGAGAAAAAAAAATGTTCAGAAAAAAACCCATTCAGGCGATGAGTACGCGTTCTGGTGTGTCTGTGGTTAGCACTTCAGCCTTTCATGCATGGTCGCACGCATGGCCAGGATCGAATCCCAGCTATTGCAAAAATATTACTTCACACAAAAAAGTGTCTAAAAAAGGCGTTTATATTATAAATTAATATTTGTAGTTTATTAACAAGTTAATTAAATGTAATTTAATAATAGTGGTTATTTTCTTATTTTTTTACACCAGCTTGGATTCGATCCTGGCCATTCGGGCGACCATGCATGAAAGGCTGAAATGCTAACCACAGACACACCAAAACGCGTAGTCATCGCCTGCTTGGGTTTTTTTTCTGACCATTTTTTTTTCTCTCTTTCTTCAGAAAAAACAGACAATGAAGGTCCCTAAATAAATTAAAGAAAAAAACCGGTTGATAAATTTTGCTTCCAACAAGGCAAATGTAAAAACTATAAAACTTATAGTTTGTTTTTAAAAAAAAACAAGAAAGGATTTTTCACAGTTATTTTATTGTTCTTTTTTAACTTCTGACATTTGAATTTTTTAGACAATTTTTAATGTACCATGCAAAACGCATCATTAAAGGAGGCGAATGTTTTGATACAGTTTCGAAATCTTGGATATTCGTGATTTTCAGGCAAACTGAGAGTCTTGAAACGAAAAAGACCCTTTTTTACATTGTTTTATCAAATAAAGATGCATTTTCGTTTCAAGACTGTCAGTTTGCCTGAAAATCACAAATATCCAAGGTTTCGAAACTGTATCAAAACATCCGCCTCCTTTACTATGCTTCCACTGCTATGTTAAAATCAAACTCATTGTGATAGTTCTGAAATATATTCACATTATTTCAGTTACCACGATCTCAGTTGAACCTGTTCCATGTGAAAAATGTCGTGTCCCTTTAAAATTTATGGACATTTGTGAAAATCTTAAATCTTAAAGTTGGCCCGTTTATGTTATCAACGTAAATTGTGGAAAAAATAAAAATAAAAATTGGAAAAATTTGATCATTCTAAAAATATTGTTCTTGTCTTTTTAAACAATATAATATTTTAGAGAAGAGATGTTTCTATTTCCTAATTTTTGTCAACATAAAAACTGTGATGTTTGACACTTTTCAAAAACGTGCACTGATCTTCCGCGCCTCAAATGCAAAAAGAACTCATAAATTTTTGTTATTGTTTTTAATTTTCTTAAAAATAATGTTACTAAAATTTAAAAAAAGTTTTTTCATATTTTGTTTTTTTTCCAATTTTAATATTCAGCATATTTACTTTGCAGTAAAATTAATAAATTTTAAAACAATAACCTTTCTTGTTTCACTTGAAATTTTACTGCAATATTTGAAACATGGAAATATGATATCAAAAAATATACATTGATTTCTGTTTATATAAAAATTCGTCAAAAAAAAGTTTTTTACACCGTTTGAGAAGTTATTTTTTAATAACTCTGTTTTTTTATCCGACTGAAGACAAACATCGAACACATGAAAGACACACCAATTACAAAATACTTACATTTCTTTGCATTTGTAGAAAGGGGTACTCATTTTTTTTATTCAACTGAAAATTTTTATACTAAATTTTTTTCTACAGGTTGAATTTTGCTGTAAAGTTATGTTTTTTTGTTGAAATTTGTCTAAAACAATTTATTCGCAATTTTTTGTAGTTTGAAGTTTGTCTATAAAAATTCTTAAATTTTTATAATCGATGTGATCTCACTTGAAAAAAAAAATTTTCACATCTTCAAAGATGGAGAATCACACCATTTTTAAAGGAGGATCAATATTTTTTTCACATTTTTTCTTTCTCACGTAAAAAAGATATTTTATTTCCGTATTTTTCTACCCATTGACAAATATGTCAGAAAGTTAAATTGTGTTCTTTTGAGGGCCAAAGGAAGCTCTAATTTTAGTTATTTTGCTTATTTTTAATATTTAATCTTATACAATTTGAAGATATATCGGTTATAAAATGAGTAATTATCCAACAAAATCTTAATTGAATGTTACTTATTGCAATAATAGCAATAATTTTCCATCAGATATTCTAAAATGGATAAAGAAAAATTTTTTTTAAAAACCACAAATCTTGTTTAAATTAATGAAAGCATGCAAATATTTTCAACATAAATTTTTTTCCATATTCTATTATCAGTGGTATCAGCAATAATGAAAATGGAAGATGGAGTACTTGTAAAATGTCGGAATCTCGAATTGCTGTCACTGAATCAATCAACATATTTTCCGAAAACAATTTATAGAGATCAAAATATTTAAATTTATATTTTGAAAATGATCCAATTTCTTAATTATTGCCAAAAAGTGCTGTCTGTGAAGCAAAACATTTATATTTATGTTCAATGAAATTGCAATATCTTCCCAATGTTTAAAATATATTTTTGTAAGTTGCTTTCCAGTTTAAAAATTTCTAATTTAGTTATATTTTTCCATCAAAAAATTATGTGACTTGGGAGATTACAAAATAATAAATTTATGACCATCCCTGGGAATTACGCATTCTAAATTACAAGCAAAAAATTTTCTTCCTTCTTTAGAGATTTCTGATGCTCGCATTTCTACGAATTCTTTACAAAATGACTCTCCCTGTATCCCCTCTTAAAACATCTGTCTTTAAAGGTCATAAAAGATTTTTAAATAACTTTGTTGCATTTTTTATTTTCTATTTACTGCCACACACAACACAGATAACGGTAAAAATTTTTAAAGAACAGATATATTTATTTTTTTATCCTAGAAACACTGTTTTGAAAACCTTATTTTTTTCTTTTTGAATGAAAAAGTTAAAAAAAGAATTTTATTCATTAGTAATATATTCATATATCCCCTCAGGATATTTACTGTCAAAAAAAACACACATAATTTTTAACTTTTCAAAAACCTTTTTATAAATTATTTATTATTTCCGTAAAGTTTATTTCATGTGCTATGGCTTATATTAACTATGTAGTGTTGGTAAATTTTTTGATAATCATTTTTTCCTCTTCTTATTCACTTTATGCTTCATTATTTTTACTATTTAAAAAACCTTTGATAAAACTTCAATATTCTCGAACACCAGTTGTTTTTTTGTATTTTTGTTTTACGGCATCTTCAACAATTTTATTATTAATATATTCCGGATATACACTAATTTTCTGGCGTCCGGATGAAAATTTATATAATCCAAATATGCTTTATTTTATTGCAGGACTTCCAACAATTTATGTAAATTTAGTTCCGGTTGCAGATTTTTATCTTTGCCTTGATCGATGTTTTGCTTTTGCATTTCCATTTTTATTCCAAAATAAACTTAAGCTTACCCTTGCTTTATCATTTTTGCTCACCGACTTTCTAATAATTTCTTTCTATTTTTATTCAACAAAATATTTTTCTTATTACACTCCTGAAACAACAACAACTTGTGTTTATTATGTTTGTCTTATATGGAAATTAAACTACCCATTAATTATGACATACACAAAACATACTTTTTGTGCTTTGAATTTAGCAGTTAGCGCTATTTTGCTTGGGTTAAATTTTTTGAGAAAATCAACACATTTAACAAATAATTTAAATAAACCTGTAATTATTATTTCTTTAATTAATATCATTTTTGCATTTGCTCCAGGAGTGTTATTGGATTTATTGGTTCTGGTAAGGGAATTTACTGTTAATATTAAATAAATTTATTTTTTAGATTATTGGAACCGGAACACCATTCACCGCATACATTGGAGATACAAATTTGACGTGCATTTCTATCAGCATCGCTTTAAGCGTTCATTTGTATTTCAGAGTCTTTAAAAATCATTTCTTAAAAGAAACACCTCTGAGTAAAGTAGTTTCAGTAACAGCAACATAGAAAATTTTAGTTATGGTTTTTTCGTATTGTGATTTACTTTAGTAAACCAGTTCAGTTTTTATAAATTTTTTAAATTTTTTATAAGCGGTTGATATTTTTTCTAATTTTAGATAATTTTTCGTCGGAGTATAGTTAGATATTATTGCTTTGTTAAAATTAGAATAAAAAAATTTTCTGTAATTTTTTCAAAATTTGTTTGAAAAATGACATTTAATATTGCTGTAAAAATATTTTTACTGTAATTTTTATGCGTTTTATGCGTTTTCGAACAATCTGTACATTTATAAAAGCGTGGTTTTAACATACAAAAAGATTTGTAAGAAAACACGTAAAACAATAATTTATATTTTCGCGAATTAAAAATAAAACAAAAGAAAATGTCATTTCTCTGTGTACTTTTTTTCACAAAGTTGTTTCTTGGCATACGTAAAAATTAATACGAACTCTGTTGCGTGTGAAAATGTTAGACCTTTCACACAAATTTTGAGAGGTCTAACATAAAAAATACAATTTTTCTGTAGCCATTTTTTAAATCCAACATAATTTAATCACCAATCCCCCTTAAAAAATAGAAAACTTTTTTTGTGTTCGAAAAAAAATAAAAGACCACCTTTTTTAATTAAACTGTGGGAAAACAAAATTTACTATTCCGAAAGAAAAAAAGCTTAATGTCGTTATTTTTTTTAATTGGTGGCATTTGTTTAAAATGGCACTTATCCATTATGGTGTGTTATGCCAATTTTTAATTATCATTATTTCTACGGCATATTCACTTTATGCTTCCTTATATCTGCTTTTTAAAACACCGGATAAAAAATATCAAACTTCTCGAACTCCAGTTGTTTTTAT
>JAQIXH010000082.1:0-23450 GCA_034700145.1 Panagrolaimus detritophagus
TTTTGTCCTTCATGCACCGTACAAACATCTACAGAACATTTTGAACCAATTGCAATGTGAACAGCTAAAAAATGAATGTTTGGAAGTTATTATTTTGGACTTAAAAATTTCTAGAGCCAAAAAAATTTAATGGCGGAGAAATTTTAAGGCTTTGAAGTGCCTTAAAACGACATTTTTTTCTATTTCGAGGAAGAATTAAAATAAAGGAAAAAAAATTCAGTTTTAAGCTACAGACATGAAACTTTCAGGATAGGCTAAAATACGGTTGAAAAAAATGAAAATTTAATCCGTTTTTGTTCAAACCTCAGAGGCTGTATGCAAATTTTCTGAAAATAAAATTTGCATAATTTTCAAAAAAAAAATTTTTGTGGTTGCAATATGTTCCCCTAGCCTAGCTCAATTGTTTAAAAGACAAATTATTGAAATCGGTTTAGAAATAGTAAAACGGCATCAAATCGAAATTTGCCGAAATTAGTTTATCACCAATATCTCGAAAATTTTTCGGTGAACCGAATCTGATTTTTTAACCTCTCGTCGAAAATAAAAAAAAAAATGTTGTTTTAGCAAATTAAGTAAGCAATGATACTCATGTGATGTTAAAATTTGTCTCTTCAAAATCGGATAAAAGCTAACCTGCAGTTGGACAATCATCCACTCCATGCACCGATGAAACAATAGAATTTGCAGAACCTGCACCAATAATTCCAAATCGAAATGGTGGCTTTGCTAATGCTGCAACATTGATATCTCGAATATCTTTTTCATTTTCAATTTGAATTCGAATTACAATTGAGCAAAGGCATTCATTAAAAAGTCCTTAAATTTATACAAAAAATTTTTAACAATTTAATATTAAAATTATTATTATTACCATCACCACCAACAGAAACTACTCCATCAATTGTTGTCCATTCATCTTTTTCAATTTCTTGTAAAATATCATATGCATGATTTGCCCTTTCTGTTAATACAACACGTCTTTTTATGTTTGCAAGTGCCAAAATTGGATCAACCTTAAAAAAAGATGTTAAAAGATAACTCATACGAAAAATTTTTATCAAAGAGTTATTTTAAAATTTTTCAAAATCGGAATGTTTGAAAACGAAAATTTTGATTTTGGAGTTCTCCCGCAACGAAAAAGTGAGAAATGAAGGTTTCACCAAGAAAAAAATTTTTTTTATTCGTTTTAGTTTGTGAGCGTTTTTGATCAGTTTTACAAATCCAAAAAACTTTCATGCAACGAAAATTTTCGATTTTGAAGTTCTCTAGCAACGAAAAAGTTATAAAAGAAGGTTTCACCACGAAAAAAGTTTCTTTTAATTTGTATAGGTTTGTTATTGATTACAAATCAAAAATGTTGTCACGCAACGAAAATTTTCGATTTTGACGTTTTCTCGCAACGAAAAAGTTATAAAAGAAGGTTTCATTACGAAAAAAAGTTTCTTTCAATTCGTTTAAGTTTGTGAGCGCTTTTGATCAGTTTTACAAATCCAAAAAAACGTCATGCAACGAAAATTTTCGATTTTGAGTCTCATAACATAAAAGTGGCCCATAAAAACCCCACAAACCTGTTTATCATAAATAGACTTTGCTTTTCCCTTTCCACCATATGGATTAATAAAAATTAATAAACTTTTTGGCCTTGGTTCATATTCTTTCAAAGCCGTTTGCAACAAATCAATCCATTGCTTTTTGTCATGAGTTGTTGTAAAGAGAATAACAGCTTCTCGAATTCTCCAAATATAAACATTTTTTCGAACTGCATAATAAATAAATATTGCATTTGGATGCTTTTTATCTGCTATCGTACCTTCTGGGGGTGGAACTCTTGGAAGTCCATTTCGGCCCAATTTCACGCGAGAATTTCTTATTGCAACAATTTCCGAAAAGTTTATTGACATTTTATATTTTGTTGGAGTTGAATCGCCTCTGCAAAAAAATGGAGTTTAATAATTTTAAAGTGAAAGATTTTTTAATGATAGTAATTTTTTCTGTAAAACGTTAGTAAAAATTTCTAACTATCATTTTTCGAAAAATTTTAAAAAAGTCAGAGTATTTTTTTTTAATAACAATATGCTAAAAACGCATATTATCATCTCCGGAAACGATAATAATTTTTTAAACGAATTTTGTGGTTTTGCCATCTTTTTTTTTTCACTGGTAGTTATTTTTTTATCAAAAGTTTGCAAAAAACGGTTACTATCATTTTTAAAATGATAGTAACTTTTTTACAATGAATTTGAAAGTTTTTTCTTTACTATCTCTTTGATAGTAATCTTTTTTTAATAAATTTTGTCAAAAAACTATATTATCATTTATATTAACTTCAAAACCCCCAATAACTAAATTTTCAGATTAGCAAAACTTGAAAAATCAATTTATTGCTTTTGCAAGTTTCGGTTAATCAGATTCAGTCAACCGGGAAATTTTCGAGATATTGGTGATAAACTAATTTCGGCAAATTTGATGCTATTTTACTATTTCTAAACCGATTGCAATAATTTGACTTTTAAACGATAGAACTAGGCTAGGGGAACATATTGCAACCATAAAAAAAATTTTTTCAAAATTATGCAAATTTTAGTTTCAGAAAATTTGCATAAAGCCCCTGAGGCACTTGAACAAAAACAAATTAGATTTTCGTTTTTTTCAAGCCTATCTTGAAAGTTTCATGTCTGTAGCTTAACTTTTTTTTCTTTTTTTCCATTTTTGCTCGAAATTGAAAAAAATGTCGTTATGAAACTAAAAAACTTACTTTAACAATAATAATTCCAATTTTTTATCCGTTTCATCAAAAGATAACCGATGAAATTTTCCATCTGTTGATTTAATAATGGCACTTAAAATTGTATGAGTTTCAACTTTTGAGTGTATTATTGTTGCATCACCATCTTCTGATACAATTACAGTAGATTTTGTATCAGATGGATGTAAATCATTATTTAGGGGCTGCTTTTCAATATCCACTTCATCCATATTTTCACTATAATAAAATTGTTGCAAAATTTTGATTTAAATTATTTTAATAACATAAAATGAAAACGTGAAATTAAAAAGCACGAAAAATAATCAGGAAACAACGGAGACAAAAATTTCGCTTTTCTACATGTTTTTTTACGTTTCAAACAAAAATTCATTTAAAAAGTAATAAAGACAAAAATTAATTTTATCTTGAGTTTGCTTTTTGAACTTTCAAAAATAAATAATAAAAAGGAATAAACAAAAAAAAGAACTTTTTGCTTTAAGAGTCTCCCCTTAAACATTAAAAAACACAACCATGAATAGAAAAAAAAGAAAAAGCTGAGAGAATCTTAGGGAGAAAAAAACGCGCAAAAAAAGATGTAGCTTCAACATTTTTTCAAAGGAGTTAAATGACAATAAAATTTTTTATAGATTAAATTTAAAACCTTAAAAATGATTAATATTCGAGCTTTTTTATGAATTCTTGAATCAGTTCTTTTTTCTTTAAAGTTTAAAGAAGCTGTAGAAGTTCATGCTAGTTTTGAATAATAAAGTTGTTTTTGGTATCTAAGGAGTTTTATGAATAATAAATAAATAAATCTTATTTTAGAAAATGTTGCAGCAACACAAAACTTTTTCATTATTATTCGAAAAAGCCATAAATCAAGAAAAAATGTAATAACATAGAACACAAAGTTTTGAATGACTTAAGTTTACATAAACTGAAACAAAAACTGACATTCGTAAAAGAGTTGTAAGCATAAACTTACAAAATATTTAAATATTGTTATTTAAAACACTTTAAGAAAATCCTAATAAATGAAATAATGTATTTTATTTCATAATAGTACAATTATCTCAAAAGTAATAGTAAAAAGTGATAAAAAAATCAATGGAAATAAAAGTATAAAGTTTGGTTCACGTTTTGATGCAATCTATGGGTGACATAACAAAAATGCAGTTTGGAAAAAAAGAGATTAAAAAAATCGTTGCATTTATAAATTTGAAAAAATGCGGTTTTGGACAAAGTTCAAAAAATATGCAACAAACAACAGAAACTTTTTTTGTAATAAAAATTATCAATGAAATATAAGTTAAAAAAGGACTTTTTTATTTGTCACCCCGTAAAAGTTTAAAAAAGGTTAAACATATTAAAAAAAAACAGAATATGAGGTTTATTAAATTAAAAAAAGGCGGGCTCATTTCTAATTAGTAAAGACAAGTTAAATGACTGATATTTCAAGGAAAATTGGTAAAATTAAGAATAGCTAGCGTTAAACAAATTTTTCCTGAAAATCGGGAAATGTAGTAAAATACAGCTATTCTCGTCACAGAATCAACTTCAACATTAAGAAAATAACTATTTTAACTTTTTATTTTTGACAAAAAAATCAATGTTCTGTTTCTTCTTTCTTTATTTTTTTAAAGGACTACAGTTACAATGTTTGTGGTCCTTTAAAAAAATAAGAAAAAAGTGAACGGAACAAACAAAACAGAGATAACAACGATAAAAAAAACCCATCACCTGATCAGCAACAAAAAAAGATACAGTCATCAAAAAAGATGACAAAAATCAATAAAAGTAAAATACAACGAATTTTAAGTGTTTAAAAAAGTAAAAAACATTGTAGCAGTTTCGTTTCAAAAACAAAAACTCAAAGTTAAAATTAAAATTGAAATTGAAAGGTAATTGTGCGTAAACGGAAAACAATTGAAAAACGTGTACAATTTTTTGTCATCAAAATTACAATTTTTTTTACAAAAAAATGATTCACAAAAAGTCCTTGAAAAGTTATTGATTGACTTTAAAAAAACAAAAGAAAATAATCGAGAAAAAAGAACTTTGAATCAGAATTATTTTTCGGTGACAAAAAAACGTTAAAAGAATATTACTCAGTTTTAACATTTCACGAAAATAAAAAAAGAAGCCACGTCAAAAAAATTTTTTCAGTTTGATTCAACACCGAAAAAACAAAAGCAAAAATAATGGGAAAAAAGAGAGACTCATAAATTTTAGCATTGGATTTTATTAAACTTGGCAGGCTTTTTTGGATATTGCATGTTTAAGTAAAAGGCAAAAAGAATAATATCTTTAAAAATGTTCAAAGAACAACAAATTTAGCCGTATTTTTAATTCACAAAAAATAATGCTAAAAAACCAATACTTTAAAGAAAAAAATTTTGGTGTGTTTAGTTTTATAGTATCTTCTTCCATTGAAAAACTGCTGTCGAAAAATGTATTAAATTCCATGTTTATTTTTCTTCTTTTTGGGACATTTAAACTCAAAAAAAATAAAGTCAAAAAAGGGTTTCTTAAACTTCTTTTAAATCATAAAACCAAAAAATTTATTGAAAAAAATCAAAGGAATTTTGGATTTATGAAAAATTCAATTATTAAAGTATAAAAAAAAATAAATTAAAATAATTGAATTTTTCATAAAACAAAGATTTCTTTGATTTTCAATAAATATATTTTTTAGTTTTATGATTTAAAAAGGTTTAAGAAACTTTTTTGACTTTATTTTTTGAGTTTAAATGTCCCAAAAAGAAGAAAAATAAAAATTAAATAATTAAAAAATAATAAAGTTAATAAAATCAGAATCATCGTAAAAAACGTTTAAACGTAAC
Source organism: Panagrolaimus detritophagus (assembly GCA_034700145.1). Taxonomy (NCBI): domain Eukaryota; kingdom Metazoa; phylum Nematoda; class Chromadorea; order Rhabditida; family Panagrolaimidae; genus Panagrolaimus; species Panagrolaimus detritophagus. Next base: position 5,590 of record JAQIXH010000082.1, read on the forward strand.
ATTTTCGCAAAATTTTAAAAAAGTATTGACTCTCTCTTTTATGTCAAAAGTAAAAAATTTGCAGTTTGACTTTTTTTCTATGAAACAAAGTTGCGCACTGTTGTCAAATAAAAAAAAAAAGTCGAAAACCAGCAAAAAAAACGAAGCAGAGACGAGTACATTTTTAGGTGGAGCAAAAAAATGCAATTGCAATTGTATTTAAAAATGTCAACAAATAAGGAAGGAAAAAATAAAATAACAATGAAAACACTTGAATTTTAAACTGTTTTGTTTTTTTAATGGGAATTAAAAGAAACAGAATGCAAAATCGTAAAAAAGGGTAAGTAAAAAAACAATAGAAATTTATATGTGATTTGATTAAAATTAAATGTAAAAAAAACAAGGAAAAATTAAATAGAAAAATATTTGAATTCAAGAAATAAGGAAAAAAATTAGGTAAAAAATGACGTGGTTAAAATAGAAAGTGATAAATATTTGCAAAAGAATTTTTGACTTTAAAAAACAAATTTTACTCAAGTTTTTAGAAAAACTATATTAAAGTTGCACAGATTTTGAAAAACTATTTTCTTCGAAATTAAGCATTAAATAATAAACTACAATAATTATAATACAGGGTGGTCACGTTGGACAACCCCCAAAACAAAATCTATTTATACTCAAGGACTGTAAGATTTAAAAAAACTGTTTGTAGGGATCGATAGCCAATGTCATTCGATTTTAAAATGTGGGTTTGGAATTTCTACCGTAACCTCCAAATATTTTTGGTCTCACAACGAAGACCCCGAAAAAGTCAAAATTTTCGTATTTCGTGAAAATGACTTTGGGGGTAGAATTTCGAGATTTTTTGCATAGAGCCTTCTAAAGAGCTCCAATAGCCTCCCCCAAAGTCATTTTAACGAAATACGAAAATTTTGACTTTTTCGGGGTCTTCGTTGTGAGACCAAAAATTTTCGAGTGTACGGTAGAAATTCCAAAACCACATTTTAAAATCGGATGACATAGACTATTGATCCCCCCAAACAGTTTTTTTTTTAAATCTTGCCGCCCTTGAGTATAAATGGAATTTGTTTTGGGGGTAGTCCAGCGTGACCATCCTGTATATTAAAGTTATACAGATATTGAAAAACTAATTTCTTCGAAATTAAGCAATAAAAAATCAACTACACTAACTATAATACAAACAAAAATAGATAAAATAATAATTAAAATATCAAAAACTACATTTTTAAATGCCAGAACAAACAAAGAAGAAAGAGGGTATGATAAGAAAGCGGCAAAAGCGATTGAAAAGTTTAACATTAATACTACAAAGTTCAATAACAGTGAAATTAATTGCAAAAGCTAAGATAAAAAATGAACAAAAACAACCAATCTCCAATAATTTTGATCCATGAATAAAAACCTTTTGTATGACATTTTTAGAGAAAAAAGAGAAGCAACAAAAAAACGATAAAAATCAATTGAGCCAAAAACGAGTAGGAGAGAAACAAAATCGATCGATTCAAAGGCAAACATTTTTCCCATCCCCTTTTTTCTTTTCCCGCTGCATTTAAAGTGAAAAATGCATAAAACATTTTTTGACGCATTTTTTTCCTCACTTCTTAAAACAACAAAAAAAAAGACACCAGCAGTGTTTAAAATAATAATAATAATTTTTTTCAGTTATTAAAGCTGTGAAGAGAGAAAAAAACAAATGCCAGCAAAAAACAACATTTGTGAAAAAAATTTTTTTTTCAGAACACCAACGTTGTGGTCGGCTGCTGCTGTCGATGACATTGACATTCATTTTCTACCGCGAAAAAAAAAGAGGGAGCAAAAAAAGTTTTTTTTTTTTTGAAATGCCCTGGGAACTCTCCCAAGAATGGCAATTTTAATTCAAATGTTGAAAAAAAAGTGAATGAAGAAAAAGAAATGAAACCAACAGAATTAAATGAATGAAATATTTTCAATGTTACAGAGAAAAAAAAAAGAAAAATAATTATATTTTGCTACAAAATAATTTTGTAGCGTCAAAAAAATTTTTGAAGACAATTTTTTGTTTTTGACACCTTTTTGGCAAAATGCCATCCAATAAAACATTGGTGTTGCAGCAATTTTTTTGTCGTTCAAAATTTGGTTGATGAAATTTTTTGAGAGACGGTTGTTTCGTAATTTTTTCAGTTTTGTCCATTTTGTGTTACTTTTTTTGCGCAGGATTTTTTTGATAAAAAATTTGAATATTTAAGTTTTTCCTAATGGTTTCGTGTGTTGAATGTCGAAAAATAACGTAAATTTGATGTGATTTTCTTGGCTAAAAACTGTTAGTTTTTTAAGTCAACTCAAAGTCGAAACCAAATTGCTGCTGCAATATTTATATTTATTTAACAGTTGTTTTTTTACATACTTTTATGGTAGCTAATTTTATTGCCGAACCACCGAAAAACGATTTCTTCACTTCCTTCCCAATAATCTTTGATCCTCTTTTTCCCTTTTTGCACATCCTTACGGAGCTCATCCCCATGACAGCGTCAACATCCCAGATAGAAAAAAAACAAATGCTGCTTCATTCATGCATTTTTATATTTGTAAGCGTTTTTTATAAAATAGCCTTAACAACGTCTTTCTTGCCTTTCCTGTAGACTTTTTTTTTTGCTCCTTTCATTCTTTCCTCCCTCTCTCATTCTTCATTGTCAGTTTTTTCTTTCGAAATTTACTTTTTTAACTTCCTTCTTCTATTTCTTCTGTTCTTTTTTTGTGTCAGCATTTTTTTATAGCTTTAACTAAGTTTGAAGAATATTTATTTGGTTTGGATTAATAATTTGCTGCAGTTTTTTGTAGTTGCTTTAAATTTAAAGCAGTTAAAAAATTGCAAAGTTTATAACCCATTTTTTACCGCGTCTTTATTTAACATTAAAATTATTAACTCTTTGTTTTGTTAATTTTTTGCTCTGTTTTTTCTCGAAAGTTTGTTTTTCTTTTTTGTACACGCGATTTTTCTTTTGCTGCGGACATTCGAATATTCGTTCATTTTTTTGCTTGTTGCTTTTTTACAGATGGTCTTTTTTGTCTGTTTTTTTTCTTCGTCTTTCTCACATATGTGATCGATAGACATACGTTCATATATATTTTTTATATTCTTTACTTTTGATAGAGAAAAACGGGAAAAGAAGGTTGTTGGTTCATTTTGGACTCTTTCTCTCTTTTAAATGACGACGCACATTTGTATCCGTTTTGCTGCCTTTTGCTTTAGACTTTGGTTTTAAATAAAGGAAGGAAAGATAGATGCGTCCAGTCAGTCGACTGAATGAATGACTAGTCATTTTCGTTCGGGTTGTCTCTCTTCTTCTTCTACTACTAATAGCAGCAGTACAAATTGTCCTCCTCTTGTTATGTTTTTTTCTGGTCTTTTCTCTTCTTTTTCTCTCTCCCGTTCTTTTTATAACTTTGCTTTTGTCATCACATCAGCTTTAGAATATTTTCTGCCTTTTTTTAATATCAAACACACGTCAACATCATCAGCTGCCAAAAAAATTTTTTCTACATACTTTTACCATCATTTTTTTGCGCGTTTCTTTTTTCGTGTTTGTATTATATATATAAATTTTTTTTACCGAAGACAAGCTTTAATTACTGTTATATTTTTTAGACTAAACCTGGATGAACTCATTGAATATAGAAAGCATATATTTATCGCTAACAGAAATATCTGAATCACTTCCATGTGTATCAGCAGCACCAGATAGCAATGATCTTACTGAACAACTGCAACATTTATCTATTCATAATGGAGTTACAGCAGCAGCATCAACAATAACAACTAACAATGATGATAGATTAAATCGTGGAAGAATGTATTTACAAGATGATGGAGGTTTTAATATTACTACTAATAATTGCAATAATTTTTATTCTACAACTTCTGTAAAAGAAATATCAAATTGTTCTGCAAGTTGTTCACATTCTGGTAATAATAGTATTGGTGGTTGTGGTGGACATGAAGGGTATGCTTTTGTTGAAGAGGGATATGGTAGAAAAGTTTCTTTTTCAACTGTTTAAGGTTTTGGACAGTCTTGGGAAGACTTTTCATCTACTTTATCACTCACTAGATTACATAACAACATTGCTAATCTATTTCTTTTTTTAGACCTCGTTCAAACAAAAGAATTCGAACGCATTTATCTCGACGTATTGATACTTCTGCTCCGCGAAAATTCCTTGATGCTTCATCTGTTCGAAAGAAGACTCCTGCAAAGCAGCCTCGGCAACGTGCAACTTCATTTGGATCTTTACAATTATCACAAGGAAAATTTGGTGCTGTTTGCCGAAAAATGTTTGGACAACAACGTCGTCGAAAATCTTTTTCAATTTCATCAAAAGGTTCTTCACTTGATGGAGATATTGCTGATTCAAGTATTGCTGCTGGAACTTCCGATTCTCAATCATCAAATGGCAGCAATCTTCAACAACAACAACAAAAGGGATGTGGACATGAAGCAACTTCCCCAGATGTACCAGATTATCCAATAATTGAAAATGGTGAAATTGATGAACTTGCTGAATATTTTGAACATTTTGTTAGTGTCCATCGAAAAATGTCTGCACTTGCTGAATCAATGTATGTATGAATATTAGTCTTTTTATCATAAAATGATGGCAAAAATCTCAGGTTATTCTTTATATTTATTAACTTTTTATTGCTTGTATTAGTGTAAGAGTTGGTAAATAGGTTTGAAGAGAGTTAAAAAATGTCTTTTTTTGGGTGTTGCTAAAGCTCTATTTTACTTTTTCCTTCATTTATCAACCCTTTTACAATCTTTTTTCTTTTATCATTATTATCACTCTCTTAGATACGTTAGATTTTCTATCTGTCTTTTCATTTTCTTCAAATAATCCATATATTATTCCCGTGATTTATTCTTTTTATCTATCTATTATATTCTTTACTGTTTAACAATAGTTTTATTACTGTTCATTTTTTATCTCTGTATTTTTTTACTGTTTTATAGTCAAACTTGGTATTCCATTTTATCTGTTTTTTTGTCAATGATTTTTTATAAATTTTTTATGAAATGATTTTTTTTTGTTTTACAAAGGGATACTGTAGATTTATCGACTTTTAATATTTTATTAGTGAATAATGCAGATTTTTTTGGTTGAAAATTTTTTATTTTATAAAACATTTCATTCCTTAATGCGTAAGTTCTCGGATTACGGTAATCGACATGTTTTATGGGTGCAAATTGAACCACTGTTTCTGACAAAAAAACAATTTATAAGCTTTTTTTCGTTTTGACAATATTGGGGATACTGTAAATTTCAAATAACAAAACATTTGTTATTACTAATGTTTTTGATGGAATTAATGAAATATCGAGTTATCCGTATGGTGCGATACAACTCATAAGTTTGTATTTATACAAAGATTTTTTGCTATTTAAACGATTGAATTTGGCCCAAAAGTAAAATAGCCATGGAGAAAATGATTGGCTTTTCCATTTTTGTTTAAAAAAATTTCTTACGGTAGTTACAGGAGATCCAAGGTTACAAGGTTACGGTAGCGGTTTTTTCAAAAAATCGCCAAAAATCGGAAAAAAACTTTTTTTGGCATTATTTTGCTTTTTAGAGGAATCGAACATGGAGAATCCAAAAAAAAAAACATTTTTGGAAGCATTTAGATATCTGAAATGCCGATTTTCAGACATCCCACTTTACTTTAGCCGATAAAAGATCGCTTTAATTACCCAGCAGAGGTGAAACACCTCAATAAAACTTCTACATTTTCTGTATATGATATAATAAAAAATATTTTAAAAAAGTGTGGTTAGTAAAAATTAATGAAAATTAGAAGTCGGCAAAAATTTATATTTTTCAACGCAATAATGAAGGAAATTTCTCGACACGAAAAAATTTTTTCTCCCAAACAACATATGTTGTTTGGGAATAACTCAAATCACGGAAATTTGACAGTATACGAAAGAATAAATTTAAAAATTCATAGCCAATGTAAAAGGGAAAGTTCCAAAGTCAGAAATTGTTTTTTGAAAAATATGAATAGAAAGAGGTCGAATCTTTTTATCACTTTTTTTAAAGTCGCAGTCAGCGCTCATACCTGATTTTGCCGACATTTTGAGTGAAGAAGGATCGAAGTGAATGTTATGCAATTTGCATAATGCAAATTTATTGCTTTTATTGTTCATCATTTATTGACATTGTAACAAAAATCATTTAAAAGAAAGAAGTGTTTTACTGACTGGTTGCTGTTTGTTGATTGCTGAAAGAAAAATGATTATCTCCAAAGAATTCTATGATAAATGTTGTCCATCATATAAAGAAGCTGTTGATAAACTTGAAACAAAGATTGCTCAAATCAATAATTCCAATGTTAATCCTGCAACAAAATTTAATAAACTTTATGATGCAGTAATGGATTTCTCAAAATCATATTTAACACCAAGAGAATATTGGAATTTTCTTATGCAAGAGTAAGTTTTGTTATGGTCATTTATTTCTGTTCATACATTAAAATATTGTTATTTTTAGTAAAGATGTACGTGTATTTATTAATGATGTTGAATTATGGAAAGATATCTGCCGCGTTATTGCAAAAGGGGCATTACTTCATTTCTGTTACAATAGCGAATGGACTGCAATCAAATACCAGGTTAGCAAAAATATTGTTTAAACAAAATATGTAACATTGCTTTATTTTAGATTGGCGGAGGTGTTTACCATTATTTTAATGCATATGATGATACACATCTTAAATTACTGGATTTTCAAAGTGATTTTTACCGTCAATGTATGTGTTTTTTTCACTTTTTCATAAATAATGTATTTTTTTCAGCTGGAAAACGTGAACGTGTTAACAATAGCCGTGGTTTTGTATTTCCACATTTTTGTTTTTATTATCCTTATCTTCCTAGTATGCGTATTTTCACTAAGTGCACCGAGCGTGCACAATTTGCATTTAGTGCGCACAAAGTGCAAACGAGCATATAAAAATGCACTTACTGCGCACTCGCCGTAAAGGTCTCAAACTCATGGTCGGGTTTTGGCATGATACATGGCCTAAGTAATAGGGCTGGTATAGAGAAGTATTGCAAAAAATCAGCTGCGGAATCCTCATACCTGGGATTTAACAGCGGCACAAAGGTGCTCACAATACCTTCAACACCAAAAGTCGATTTTACTGGGTTTGAATTTTTTGGCATAATTCGACTGATTTATAGGTTTTCGACATTACTGAACACGATAAAACACTTTTCAAGTGACTTTTCCTTGCTAAATTTCGAGATACAGGGTTTTGAACTTTGTAAGTTTTTGTATATAGTCATTCTAAATTTTTCATATATCTAGGAATTCAGCAAGGAAATACCACTTGAAAAGTGTTTTATGGTCTTAAGTGATGTCGAAAACCTATAAATCAGTCGAACTATGCTAAAAAATTGGAACCCCACAAAATTGACTTTTGGTGTTGGAGGTAATGAGAGAATCTTTGCTCAGCTGTCAAATCACCAGTATGAGGGTTTCGCAGCTGATTTTTTGCATGAATACTTCTCTATACCAGCCCTATTACTTAGGCCATATATCATGCCAAAACCCGACCATGAGTTCGGGACCTTTACGGTAAGTGCATTTAATTTTTTTTAGTCTGGGGTGAAGGAGTTTACCTTGAATGTAAGTCTGTTGGTTCTTTTTTCTAATTAACGAAATTGTTTTCCAGATGGTACACCGAAATTACATCGATATATTGTAACTGATCAAGATCTTTTCTATCCACATAATCGTCTTCAAGAATGTATGGAAGAATATAAAAAGAAATCGTGTATGTTTTTTTCAATTTTGCGATGTTTTTTATGTTCTTTAATTTTTAGCTCCATCTGAAAGTCTTATGAAACGATATCAAGAAATGAATTCATTATATCATAAAATTAAATCCGTTGAAGATGATGTTGAAGAATGGTTTGGTGTTTTACTTGAAACTCGTGATTTTTCTTTTGTTATGCATAATGTTGAAAATCGTCTTGGAAAATGTTTATTCGATATTAAATTATGGAAACTTTATATTAATTTTTTGGAAGGACAAAGAGAATATCGTCGATTATTTGAAACATATTCAAAGTTTTTCCAATTTTTTATGGATGATGAAGAAATGAAAGAAAAGTATGAAAAATAAATGGCAAGATTGGGATGGTCTGATGTTTCAACGCATGAGATTTATGCATTTAATCGATGATGTGATTATTAAAATTCTTGTGGAAGTTTTTCAATTGATATTTGTATTGATTGTGTATTGATATTATTGAATAATAAAATATTACTGATTTTTTGTTTTTTCTTTCATTAAAATTTAGATATGATTTGGGGTAACACAAAAATTAAACAATACACAAAAAAAATAGCCTTAAAAATTTATTGTCGATGAAAATGGGAAAATCCCAAAGCAAAAAAATATGCATTATTGATTATGCATAATTTTTTCCGGCCTTTTCTCTTCTTTTTTTCTCTCCCGTTTTTTCTATAACTTTTCTTTTGTCATTACATCAACTTTTTAATGTTTTGTTTGTGTCGAAAAACAGCAAAGTTTCGTCCTCCCCAAAGTTGTTCGAAAAAGAAAATCGCTTAATAAAAAAGACGATTTGCTTTTCCATTTTTGTCTAAAAAAATTTCTTACTGTAGTTACAGTAATTATAAGGTTACGGTAGCGTTTTTTTCAAAACGGCAGGAAAAATCGGGAAAAATTTTTTTGGCATGATTTTGCTTTTTTAAAGGTAATCGAATACGGAGAATCCAAAAAAAAAACATTTTTGGAAGCATTTAGATATCTGAAATGCCGATTTTCAGACATCCCACTTTACTTTAGCCGATAAAAGATCGCTTTAATTACCCAGCAGAGGTGAAACACCTCAATAAAACTTCTACATTTTCTGTATATGAATCATATAATATGATAAAATAAAAAATATTTTAAAAAGATTGTGGTTAGTATGTTTTGAAAAAAAATAATGAAAATTAGAAGTCGGCGAAAATTTATATTTTTCATCGCAAAAATGATGGAAATCTCACGACACGAAAAAATTTTAGCTGAAACAAATTTTTTTTCTAAAGGAAATCAATTTGCAACGTTGAAATTGATGCAAAAGTATAAAAAAGTTGTTGGCTTAAAATTGCAAAAGGGGCATTGTTTTATTTATGTTATAGCAGAGAATTGAATGCAGTAAAATACAAGGTATGCAATTTACTAGTTTTTTAAAATATTAAAATATTCAACATTATTTAGGTTCAAGATGATGATGGTACATCTGTATATTATTTTAATGCATATTCTCTCCGTCCATCAATGATGAATGTTTATTTTAGCTGCAAAACATGAACCTGATTTTCTTCCATATATTGTTACAAAATATGATCTTGAATATCCACATGTTCGTCTTCCAGCATGAATATGAAAAGAAATCATGTGAGTTTTTTTCAGTCTTTAACAGTTTTTGTTAACATTAATTTTTTAGCACGTATTCTATCTGAAAAACTTACAACTCGATATCAGAAAATGACACCATTGGATAAAAGCCGTTGAAGAAACTGTTACAGAATGGTTTAATCTTTTTCTTGAAGTTTATGACGTATATTTTGTTGTACATAATGTTGAACGTCAAATTGGTTTAAGTTTATTCATTATTAAATTATGGAAAGTTTATTTATTTGCAGACATTTTGAGTGAAGAAGGATCGAAGTGAATATTATGCAATTTGCATAATGCAAATTTATTGCTTTTTTTGTTCATCATTTATTGACATTGAAACAAAATTCATTCAAAGAAAAGAAGTGTTTTGCTGATTGGTTGCTGTTTGTTGATTGCTGAAAGAAAAATGATAATCTCCAGAGAATTCTATGTTAAATGTTGTCCATCATATAAAGAAGCTGTTGATAAACTTGAAACAAAGATTGCTCAAATCAATAATTCCAATGTTAATCCTGCAACAAAATTTAATAAACTTTATGATGCAGTAATGGATTTCTCAAAATCATATTTAACACCAAGAGAATATTGGAATTTTCTTATGAATATTTTTACGTAAGTTTTGTTTATTTCCATTCATACATTGACATGTTGTTCTTTTTAGTAAGGAAGTACATGTACATATTAATGATGTTGAATTATGGAAAGATATCTGCCGTCTATTTGCAAAAGGGGCATTATTTCGTTTTTGTTACAACAAAGAATGGAATGCAATCAAATACAAGGTAAGCAACATTATTTAGACAAAATATATAACATTACTTTATTTTAGATTCGCGGAGGTGCTTTTCATTACTTTAATGCATATAATGAAACACATCTTAAATTACTTGATTTCCAAAATGATTTTTACTTACAACGTAAGTTTTTTTTTTCACTTTTTCATAAATAATAAAAAGTTTTTTCAGATGGAAAACGTGAACGTGTTAACAATAGCCGTGGTTTTGTATTTCATTATAAAAAATTTTACTTTGAATGTAAGTCTGATGGTTCTTTTTTCTGATTAATCAAATTTTTTCCAGCTGGTACACCTGATATTCATCCACATATTGTAATTGATCTAGATCTTGTTTATCCACATAATCGCCTTCAAGAATGTATGGAAGAATATGAAAAAAAATCACGTGTTTTTTTCAATTTTTTGATATTTTTTTTGTTCTTTAATTTTTAGCTCCATCTGAAAGTCTTATGAAACGATATCATAAAATGAAATCATTGTATCATAAAATTATATCCGTTGAAGATGATGTTGAAGAATGGTTTGATGCTTTACTTGAAACTCGTGATTTTTTATTTGTTATCCATAATGTTGAAAATCGTCTTGGAAAATGTTTATTCGATATTAAATTATGGAAACTTTATATTAATTTTTTGGAAGGACAAAGAGAATATAAATTGTTAGCTGAAACCTTATCAAAGTATTGCAGATTCTTCTTAGATGACAAAAAAATGAAACAAAAGTATAAAAGAGAATTGGCAAGATTTGGATGGCAAGATTTGGATAAGGTTTATTTATTTTATGCACGATGATGTGACTATTAAAATTATTGTGGAGGTTTTTCAATTGATATTTGTATTGATTGTGTATTGATATTATTGAATAATAAAATATTACTGATTTTTTGTTTTTTCTTTCATTAAAATTTAGATATGATTTGGGGTAACACAAAAATTAAACAATACACAAAAAAATAGTTTTAAAAATTTATTTTCGATAAAAATGGGAAAATGTCAAAGCAAAAAAATTTGCATAATTCAAATTTATTGTTGTTGTTAACTATTTTGACTTCAAAAGAAAGAAGTGTTTTACTGATTGGTTGCCGTTTGTTGATTTGCAAAACTTACAATTCGATATCAGAAAATGAAATCATTATATCGTAAGACAAAAGCCGTTGAAGAAACTGTTACAGAATGATTTAATCTTTTGCTTGAAGTTTATGACGTATATTTTGTTGTACATAATGTTCAACGTCGAATTTGTTTAAGTTTATTCAATATTAAATTAAGGACACTTTATATTGATTATTTGGAAGGACAAAGAGAATATTTATATTTATAAATTGTTAGTTGAAACATATTCAAAGTATTGCCGATTCTCTAAAATATTTTCGAATTTTTAAAACTTTGTTAAAAACGCAATAAATGACTTTTATTAAAAGTGTCAATACATTTCAAGGAATTAATTATTAAATTGCTTTGAGTTTGAACAATCAATAAAAATTTTAATTATCTCATAAATTTTTTGCGCTTTTTGTTTGCTAAAAATTTTAAGATTTTTAGGTGCAACTGCTGACAACAGTCGAAAAAAATGATTTCACATTGACGTTGTAAAACCATGAAGATTAAAACAAGCTATGCAAAAAAATGTTTATTTTACTTTTGTTTTTTAGTCTCTCATTTTTGTGCTGAGATGCCATGAAAGTGTCCTTTTTGACGTCAGAGCTGAAAAAGTCTCTACTTTAAGCATTCCCCTTTTTCTCTTTTTTTTTACTGCAACCATTTATAGATTTTTTGCAACTATAAAAAGAAAAGCATTTTGTTTGAAAGTTTTAGAGTTTTTTATTTTTTTAAAAAATGTCTGAAAACAGTCCATTTCTTTCTGAACAAAAAAATGCTGCTAATATTGAAAACAATGCTACTGAAAAGGTAATTTTTTGAGACTATTTAACAAATAACATTTTCAAAACAATTTTAGGTTCAATTCCCAAATTCTCGTAAAATGATAAATTTAACAAGTTTAGTAATTATTATTATACTTGGTCTAAACTTGTGTTATTCGTGGATTTCATTTGATCAATGTGAAGCAATAAATAATATGGAACATTGTAACTTTAAAAATAAATTAAACTTTTATCAAATTAATGATTTGAAAAAACAGATCAATGAAAGTATGGAAGTAAGTTTGCAAATTTTTTCAATAAATTTTTTTGGTTAGACCCCCTTCACTAGCAAATGAAAAAAAAATTTGGTTTTTGGGCGTTTTCGTACTGAAAAATATTTTCCAATGATAGGTGCCGGGTTCGAATCCACAAAAATGCATTTTAAAAGGTTTTTTAAAAATTTTTTTAATCTAAACTGCTTTTTTCCTAAAAAATGAAATGATAAAAATTGCATGCGTGGTCGAGTGGTTTGGTGGTGGCTCAACAGGAGGCAAGTGCCCGGTTCGATACAACCCAAGCAACTGTTCCGAAAAAATAACAACTTAGGCTAAATCAATGAATTAGAAAACAATTTTTTTCAGGAGTTTAACCACACTGGCAGAGATGGTGAAGACAATGCACAAAAAAGAGACAAAGTAATGAAAAAAATCCTTAAATTAACCGAAGAATATAATTATCAAAGAACTCATCATGAAAAATGTTATTTTGGGCATATGGAAAAAACCTATTATAATATTCGATTTTATCAAAAAATGTTATTTTATTCCGGCGTATTTATTGTTTATTTTGTGACATTTCCAATATTATGTTTTTTATATCAAAAAGGAAAACAAACTTTATCATTAACAACAGCGAATGAAAATGAAAAAGCTAAAGTTCGAAAAGCACGGCTTACTTCGATTGTTATATTTTTAATTTCATGTTCTATAATTTTGGGATTAGATTTTAAGACAGAGTTTTATCTTCCATCAAAGTTTGATACCAGTGATTTATTTGATATGCCACTTGGGATGGATGAAAATACCAAATGTAAAATCAATGAAATAGTAACTGTTCAACTTAAAATTAACGGCACTTAAAAAAATTGACCTCGAAACGTCACGAATTTTTTTGTTTTTTAAGATTGCTTTTTTCAATAGTTTTTGGCATTTTTGACGTCATTGGTTTGGAAGTTTAATAGTCCTTTGCATTTTATTTTTGTTTGTTTCTAAAAATAAACTTTTTAATAAATTATTTTTTAAAACTTTTTAAATAATCTACAAGTTCAAAAATGAAAAATAACACCACAAAAAAGATCGCAATTAACATGCATCATTTTATTTTCCATTTGACGTTGTAAAACCATGAAGATTAAAATAAGCTATGCACAAAAAATGTTTATTTTACTTTTGTTTTTTAGTCTCTCGTTTTTGTGCTGAGGAGGTGCCATGAAAGTGTCCTTTTTGACGTCAGAACTAAAAAAGTCTCTACTTTAAGCATTCCATTTTTCTCTTTTTTTGCTGCAACCGTTTATAGATTTTTTTTGTTGCTATAAAAGGAAGCTTTTTTGTTAAAAAATTTGAGAGTTTTCTGCTTTTTTAAAAAATGTCTGAAAAAAGTCCGTTTCCTTCTGAACAAAAAAATGCTGCTAATATTGAAAAAAATGCTACAGAAAAGGTAATTTTCTTTTTACTTTTAAAAATACACAAAAAATTTTCAAGGTTTTTTTCCAAATTCTCGAAAAATTTTATTTTTAAAAACTTTTACTCTTATAATATTGGCTTTATGGATGTGTTATTTATGGTTTCCATCTGATCCATATGAAGGAATTCATAATTTAGAAGCTTGTTATTACGGAATTAAATTAAACATCTATCAACAAAATGATTTGATACAACAGATCAATGAAAGTAGGGAAGTAAGTCAAAAATTTTTAAAAAAATTAAACAAGAGTGAATCATATCAAATTAAAAATTTTGATGATGTTGATAACAACGTTTTCGAGATTTTTAAAAATTTTTTTAATTCTAACTGCGTTTTTTGCTCAAAGATGAAATAATAAAAATTGCATGCGCGGTCGAGTGGTTCGGCGCTGGCTCAAAATGAGGCAAGTGTCCGGTTCGATACAACCCAAGCAACGGCCCCAGAAAAATAATAACTTAGACTAAATCAATAAATGAGAAAATAACTTTTTCCAGGTGTTTAACCACTTTGGTAGAGATGGTGAAAATGCACGAAAAAGAAACAAAGTAATGAAAAAAATCAATAGATTAACTGAAAAATATAATTATCAAAAAACTCATCAAGAAAAATGTTTAATCGCAAAAATGGAAGCATATAAAAATGCACGATTTTATCTCACTATCTTTGTCTACTTTGCAGCTTGTATTGTTTATTTTGTGACATTTCTACTATTATTTTATTTATATCAAAAAGGAAAACAAAGTTTATCATTAATTTCAGCGAATGAAAATGGAAAAGCTAAAGTTCGAAAAGTACAGCTTATAAAAATTCTTATATTTTTGATTACATGTTCTATAATTTTGGGATTAGGTTTTAAGAAAGAGTTTTATCTTCTATTTGATACGGATGTAAGAAGAGTATGCCCCCTGTAAATTGTGCTTTTTTCTGCATTGTTTACAACAGTCTTTTGCGTTTCATTTTTTTGCATTTACTTTTGTTGGTCTACATTTTTTGTTATCAAGATTTTTTTTGCAACATTTTGACTTTTATAAAACTTTTTGCCGCTACAAAATAAATCATATAACAAATAAAGATGAACCCCTCGAAATTAGCAGTGTTGGCGATTTTTATAAAACATCGGCTCTGGCTCCGGCGCCGATGGCACTGGCGCCAAATGGTGCCGGATTGGAAATATTGAGGAGTCAAAAGTACCAAATTTTTGCCTACTGGTTTCTTTTTGATCACTTTAAATGACTTTTATAGTTATTTTAGAAGGTTTTAGAATATTTGAATGATTTTAAAAGAAATAAAAATTTTTTTGAAATTTCGAAAAAATGTGGTAAATTGGGTGTTTCTGGGCCCAAATTACGTTGAACAACATTTTTATACCTTTTTATCAAACAAACGTTTCACTTGCACGAAACAATTCTCTAGTTTTTTAAAAAATCGCCTTTAAATATGCAGGCTCGGCGCCATTTGGCGCCATTGGCGCCGGCGTCGATTTGAATCAAGTGGCGCCGTCACCGAAGCGCCGGCTCCGGAGCCGGCACCTCTGCAACACTGGAAATTAGTCGTTTTTTACTAAAAACGTGTTATTTTTTTTTGTTATTTAACATGCTTTTTTTGTGCTTTCAAAATCGAAACGAACGAGAAATAAAACAGCAGACTGCAAATTTTGTACAACTCTTTTTCTATATTAATTTTTTTTGTTGCAGCTGTTGTCGAGGTTTTTTCGATAATGTTTCTGTTAAAAAATGTATATCCCAAAAATTTGTAATTCGGTTTTGAATTTTTTGATAAATCTTGTTTATTCATCTCTGTAAAACAAATTACTAAATAAAACATGAAGAAAAAAATGGGAAAAAATGTTTTAAAAATGACAAAATTGTAACAGAACATTATTGAAACAACCTTTTTAACTGTGAAACAACTATACAAAAAACTTTAAATTAAGAAATTTTCTGACAAAAATCTTACGAAAATTTAAAGAACAATAATACTATGTTTTACAATCAAAAATATAAGAAAATAAAAAAATAAAGTTTAAAAATAAGAAAAGCAAAAGACATAATAAATTTCAAGTGTTCTCCAAAATGTACATAGTGGAGAAGAATATTTAAAAGTTTTTAATATAAAAATATAATGCCAAATAAAATTTATCAATATTCATTCTTTATTACTGATTGCAGGAATTTTAGGTGTTTCTGTAAACTATTTTGGACTTATTTTTTGATATGCATTATTCATTTTTAACGACATTTCAATTGATTTTAAAAAATATTTAGAAATTTTTAAAATATTCAAAAACTATGTGTTTCAAGTTTGATTTAAAGAAATAGTAATAAAAAGGGTACCTATGTTTTGCTGAAAGAAAATGCGCTGTTTATTTGGGCAGCGAAAAAAAATATTTTTCATAAAAATATCGAATGGAATATTTTGAGAGATGAAACATAAGTGTGGTTTTTTTGTTTGTCGGTGAAAAATAAAAAAAAATAAATACATGGATGCATTCGTTTCATTTTACATTGTTTTTTTTTTGAATATTTAGTGTACGACTCTTTTTTTCCTCATATGAATCTAACTTATAATCATTGGTTATTTATTTATTGATTTTTTAGTCGTTTCTTTTTTGTTTTCATTGTTCAAAGGTGTGCCTTTTGGATGAAACACATGTGTGTTCAAAGCAACGATTTATGCTCGCATTTCAACGAGAAAAAAAACAGAGTCTATTTCCTTTTTTTTAAAAAAGAAAGACGTTTTTATTCTTTTGTTCATCAGAGACAAATGGCTTTTGAATTTTTTATACATATTCAAGTCAAAAATATAAAAAAAATAAAGTTTAAAAAAAACCTAAATAAAAAAAAATTTCAACTGTTACGGAATTACTGTTATAAATTTAATACATATTTTTCTAATAACTTTAATTAAAGTTTCGAATAAAATAATGCAGTGCCGTTAAATTTAAAAAAGCTTTTATAAAAGTGCAAAATACTATATTCTAAACCTATCTTTATTCAATAATGGATTCAATTTCCATAATTCATCATTTTGATTACAGAAATTTTAAAATGTTTCTCTTTAAAAAATTAGCATTTTTTGTACTTTACTACATTTTATTAAAACAAAATATTTAGAAAAAAACAAAGCAAAAAATGTTTTTGAAATGAAAAATTGTAACACATTTTTTTTGCATTTGTTTTTTTTTTTCTTTCGAAAATGGTTTTTGATAGAACAAATTCAGAGCAGCTGTATATAACGAAGTTTACTGGTTGTCTTATTAAATTTTTTTGTTATTAGATTGGTCGTTTTTGCGAAAGAAATTGTTTTACTCTTTAACTAAATTTTGAATATTTGAAATATTAATTCGTCTTCGAAATAATCAACGAAAAATATTGTTTACTACATTCAAGCAATACTTTTTAACAAAATTACGTTTAAAACTACTTGCCATTAATAATAAAAATAAATTATGAACCTTTTTTACAAGTTTTTCTTTAAAAGATTTTCAATTACACAATTTTTACATCATTTGAAACAAAAATTTCGCTTATGGTCTATGAGCGAAGTTTTTTGGTTTTTTCTTTATAAAAAGTTTATGGTACAGTGTATTGGTATTTTTTACAGTACTGAAAATCTTTGCGGTACGGTATTGCGGTAAAATACCGCGGCAACGTTACGGTATCCGATCACAACTACAAAGTTTTTTCCTAACAGTAATAGAACATAATGCTATCCTCAAAATTTTTGCTACAGACAAATTTTTAAACTGCAATTAATAGAACAGCAATAATATTTCAGTTGGAAAAGGATTCACAAAAATCGTCGTAATAAAAAAGGAAGAAGGATAAAAAAACCAAACGATATTTTATAATAATTCATATGAATATACTTTCCTAAAATTAAAATATATTTATTGGAAGGGAACTTAAAGCTTTCCCTTCCTTTTTAGAAGGGAAATCAAACCTTTCCCTTCCGTTTTGGAAGGGAAATTAAAGCTTTCCCTTCCTTTTTAGAAGGGAAATCAAACCTTTCCCTTCCGT
>JAQIXH010000083.1:0-23368 GCA_034700145.1 Panagrolaimus detritophagus
TTATAAACTTTTTTGCTTAAGTTTTTCGTTTTTGGGTTGTCGGCAAAACAAAGGCACTTCAAAACCACTCAAGTGCCTTCCTTTAGGGCGCTTGGATCGTTGAGTCAGGATACGCACAGAAATGACTGGTAGCAAATGGCTTTTCTTTTTCTTTCCATAAAACGAACGGATAAATTCCTACTTTTGAGATATTTATGAATGATTTAACAAAAAATCCTTATTACAATTTTTTTTATAGAAAGAACCTCACATAATATCAATATTTTATCCATATTGTAAAAAATGGGAAAAGTGTTACTATTTATGTAATTTTTCATATCTGTTTTGATTTATTTGTAAAAACATGAAAAAAACCATTTTCAATCTTTTATTAGTTTTTAAGTCGAAAAATCAACTTTTTGTTTTCATTTTATTGCTTGCAAAAAGCACGAATTAGTTTAAACAGATTTTGTGAAAAAGTAATATAAATAAATGTTTTGTTTGTTGACTTTGTTTTAGACATTTCTTCGTTGAGAAAAATCTTGTACTACGAATTTTGTATTTTATTATCAGAAAAAAAAACAGTCAATAGCACTCGTTAACATAACAATTTCTTTCTTCTTTTGCAACAGCAATTTTTTGAATATTTAAGACTTTTTTAAACTACGCCAACCAAAAAGTTTGTGACATTATTTTATTTAAAAATTATAAAGGGTAAATTAATTTATAATGCACTTTAAGAGAAATTTCATAATTTTCCGAATGAATTGCTCGGCCAGTAAATATAAACATTGAAACATAGATTTTTGACACGGGCTCTTAAATTTAAATAACAACTAGTTTGAAGCCTTTGTTTGATCATTAAATGAAGAAAGATTTGCGTTAATTTTAGTATTTTTTCTTTTGAATATTATGTTTTAACTACGAAAATTGCATGTCCCGCCAAAGAAACATTATCCGACACATTTGAATAAAAAAATGCATATTTTTCAATTACACGTTCTTTTTGAATGTTTAAGATTTAATTGCACAAAAAATTAGTTAATTTGATATACCTTGTTTTTAAACAATTTAATCAAACAGCAATAAAACTTCAGCTTCCTTTTTTTTGTCCTTATATTTTTATTGATAAAAAAAGACGAACGAAAAGCAAATGACAAAAAAAACATAGGCCGAATTTTAGCAGGCTGGGAAGAAATTGTATTATTACCAGAACCAGTTGCTGCTGCAGCTGCATATTAAATTTATCGACCCATTTTGAATGATTCAAATGTTTTACTTTTCGATTTGGGCGGATCAACTTTAAATGTTTGTATTTTTAAAATTGAAAATAATCTAATTAAAATAATTTCAAATACTGGCGATTCCAGATTTGGCGGAAGAAATTTTGACACAGTTTTAACAAATTATCTTTAAAATGCTCTCTTAACAAAGTAGGACATTTCCCTGGTAAAAAAAGTTACTAATGATAAAATGTCAAAAAATTAAAGAAACTCTATCTATAAAGTCACAACATGGGCAATTTTTCACAATGTAGACTTAAACAAGAATAAAGAAAAAATTTTTAATTTGGACATCGATGACTTCGACAAAAATTAAGACAGAAATATTCAAGGCACTTCTTTACTTTACGCCCCCCTCTAATTAAAGTGAAGAACTCTAATTCACTCTACCCGCCCACCCACCCTTTTGAATTCTCAACGTTAACTCACTAATTTTATGCAAACTTGTGAATGAATTTTTTGAGGGGGGTGTAAAGTAAAGAAGTGCCAATATTCAAATCACCCAAAAAAATTTCAAAAAATGTCTGAACCTTTATTAAATAAAATTAGAAATACAATTCAATCAGCACTATATAATTGCAACTTTAAAGAAAACCAAATTAACAACATTTTGCTTGTTGAAGGTGGTAGCATAATGCCAATGATAAAGCAATTGCATCAAGATAAATTTTGAGAAGCTGAACATTGCTGCGAAGAACATCCTGATGAAGTTGTTGCGATAAGAGCTGCATATTATGCTTATAACATCTTTTCGGAAACATTTATGTTATAGGATTTATTGTAAAAGTTTTTTTTTTCACATTATGGTATTTCTTCAATTGTTACACCTTGAAAATTTATTTCGCCTATGAAAGTTTTTCTAATGAAAAAAGCATGATACTTTGTTTTGGAACAGCTGAAACTGTCTTTTTTTGCTACGACTTTTGTAGACCAAATTATGGCCGCAAACAACTTGTCATAATTTGGTCTAAAAAATTCTTGTTTGATACACATTCCAACATTATGAAAAGTAAAAACGAGCATTTTTTTTCTCTGCGTCTGTGCTATTAAATGTAAAATAACAACAGAGCACAAATCAAACAAGAAAATATGTGTCTGCATTTTATTAAGTAGAAAAAAGGAAAATGATCGTTTTTTCTTTTCTTCTTTCCGTAGAATATAAATTTTTTAATATTTAAAACATTTTATTCACCAATATAAATACGGACGTTCCAAAAAATACGGATATTAAATAAAAATATTTGAAATGATTTTTAGATAACAATACAGAAGTAACCTCCGATAATAAGAAAAAGTTTAAGATTTTGATTGTTTTAATCATTTTTAATATTTAATTTTTGGAATATCTTCAATGTAATGGAAGAATTATATTTTATATAGACGTAGACAAGGAACGAAGAATTGTTATATAAGAAATATACGACAAAAATAAATAATACGTATTATGTAAAACAATGTTTTCTACTTTTCTGAAATTGAAACTATTCGAATATTGTGTTTTTGTTTTAAAAAGTTTACTAAAAAAATTTTTCGGTTAAGAAATATGTATATCATTGCTATTTTTTTAACATTTTTTAATGTAATTTTTCATTCCTTTGTTGCAGAAGTTTTATAAAAAGCTGTACTTTTTCTCCGAGCAAACATATTTTACTATTGTTTTTACTAATTTGACAATCAATTTGTTTCTTTCTTTTGCAACTGAATACAATCAATAATTAGTTTACAGTTTGAAAATGATTTTTGTCCAAAATTTTTTGAAAACTTTTTTAATTAATGTTTTTTTTATTATAGCTGAAAACAAATTAATTGCTGACAGAACTAGTTTATATAAATTTTACTTTTTCTCACCTGAAAAGCACATATTTGAGAATCTTTGAAATTATTTTTGTTATGATTTTCACTTCAAAAACATACATTTGCTTGCTTCTTTGTTTTGCATTTCTGGTTTCTGATTCTGTTGTCTTTGGAAAACCCAATGTTTTCAGTCAAAAAGCTTTGAAACAACTGCTTTTATTTGGTGCAGAAAAAACTGCAGGTAAGCTTTTAAGGATATTTAATCGAAAGGTTATATTTGAAATCAATGGATTATTAGATAAACCTTTATGCACCGATAACCACTTACAAAATGAAATAAACAAAAAATGTGGTGAACCACCATCTTGCAGGTTAAATAAATGGCAACACTTTCCTTTTCACTTTTGTTTTTTAAAAATTTTTAGGCAACAACAAAAATATGTCAATTGCATGTTTAAAGTAATCCGAAAAAATTGTTCAAAAAGTGTAACAAAAAAATATTGTGGCTAGTTCAATGCATTTGTGGATGAACTTGGTGATCCGTGTAATGTCAAATGTACCATCACTTTAGCAAAAGAATAACAATTTGCTATAAATGCAGAAAGTTTGTGTTTTGATGTAATTTCTGTTTAGTAAAATAAATTTATACCGAAAAAAATATATCAAACTTAGAGTTTACATTACACTTTCCATTTTGATTTTGAAACATGCAAAACATCTTTTTAGTTTTCTCTCTCGTTTATGACTTTTTTGTCGTTTTTCTATCAATAAAAACTTTTTGTGCTTTTTTTTATTTCTTTTTTTTTCAATGACAATAATAATAAATTAGGGAAAACAAAAATTTTATTGCATCAATGTTTTTTACGAAAAACAAGAAAATAAAATTTCATTTAAAATAATGGAAAAAACTTTTTCTTAATTATAGAGAATCTGTAACTACGCATTCTAACCTTGTAACATTTAATGGTGGTTGTGCTATTTGCCACACTCCATTATAACAAGTTGCGGGAAGTGTGATACTTTGTGTACCAATATCAACAAAGTTAAACTCATTTACAATAATTCCAGCAGTAAGCTCTAAACCCTGTTTTTGAGGTTGTGAACATGTTACGGTTGCTGTAGAACGACAGGTTTCATCGTTATAAACGATAGTCATAATTCCGTCAGAATTGCCTGAAGTCGAATGTCTTTGTATTAATTGACCACAGCATTCTGTAAACAAATTGTTATAAATAATAATCAAAAAATTAAAGTATGTACTTGCAGAAGCCGCCGGAGGCATTCTTTCACATTTTTTATAAATTGTATGCTTAGAATTTGGATCTTCAGTAATCCACAGAGCTCTTTCGAAGATTGTACATGTTCCACGATTATTTGGTTCATACATATATGCATAGCATTTTTCTTTATAATTTTTATAGCAAAGTCGTTGACAGCCAGTTCGTGTTTGAAAATATCCCGCAAATTTTCCCCACTGTTTCGATACAGGATTTCCATTTAAAGTGAATCGTTGAAAAAGAGCACCTTTAGAATTGCATTCAAGTGAAGCGTATGATTCGCGTGGTGGTTCGGTTGTTGTTGTTGTAGTTCTCGGAGTTGAGGTTGTTGTGTATGGAAGCAATGATGTTTTTGCTCTTGTAAAAAACTGCATTGGAGTTGTCCATGTCCTTGTGATTGTGGTTGGGGAAATGTCTAAAATTTGAAAATCTCAATTTTTTCTGTAGTTTATGCATTACATTGACAGTCATAAGAATTATGAATTTCTTTGTTATCTGTTAAATACCATCCTCCGTTTTTGCAAATCGCTTCTATCTTTGTTGAATTTCGATCTTCTAATTTTTTAAGAGTGTTGAGGTAGAGATCGGTTACTGTAAGACTAACGTAACCATAAGAATCGATAGTTGCATTGCATGTAATAATTTGTGTGCACCCTGTAACATCTGATTTGTTGCTACTTATCGATGGCAGTGAATATGAAGAATATGATCTACGTGGTACAAGAGGAACACAACCACCACATTGCTGAAAATACAAAAACATTATAAATTTTTAAATATTACTCAAAAAGCTTACAGGTAAAGTAAGCGTTGATGTTGTTGTCCGAAGGGGTGCAACAGTGGTGGTACCATTAACAAATCTTTGACAAATTGTTGACAAAAGTATAGAAAAAAGAAGAACAAATCTTATAAAAAACATTTTTTACATAAAATTGCTCCTTTTTAAAAACAGAATTTACAAAAAAAATTTGCTTTTAAACGTTTTCAAGCAAGAAGGATTATATTTTAATGAATTGTTTCAAAAAAAGATTACTATTAAAGCTTTCATTTTTTACACGAAATTTCACCGATGCAAAAAAATTAGTTAATTATGTTTTTTAAAATATTTCAGTTGGCAGAGTTCATAAATTCAAACAAATTATTTTATATCATTTTTTTTATAATAAATCCGATTTCACAAAGATTATAATAAAAAGTTTCCGCATTCTATGGACACGTAAAAATTACACTTCAAAATACATCAAAAATGTAGTCAAAGTTTTTCGAAATTAAATTGTTCCAAAAAACCATTGGTTGAAAAAATTTTTTCATCAAAAAATATATTACTCCAAAATTTTATATCCTTTTTTCCGGATTACTTTATAAAAGATTACCTGCAACCTTTTTTTATGTCGGATTAAAACGCTCTTTTTTAAATAATGAATGTAGTTTCTTTGATCTAAAGGGATACCAAAATATTTTTTTCGTACCTATTTGGAAAAGTTTTATCGAAAAATACATTTTATTATGTTAAAATTTTTTAATAAATTCGTGGAATGAAATTTAAGCTTTTAAGCTTTGACACTTTCTTTTCAAAAAATTTTCTCTCCGCATTATAATGCTTTTTTGTGAGCTTTTTTGAAACACAAAAAGGTGCAAAACGCTGTTATCTTCTGGTATTTGAGAAAAGGATTAAAAAAAATTTACATACTGGCTAAAAGGTTTATGCATGAAAGATATTATCGATTAATTATTCTTTAATAAAAGCGTTTATATGAAAAAAAGCGATAAAATAAAAAATATAATTGATTTATTTTTTTATCTGCGGTTTTGTGAAAAATATATTTTTTTTAAAAATTGTCTTATTTCACTTCAATAAAATTAATTGGCAAAATACTTTTTTTTCTCTCAATATTTTTGCTAAATACAAACTATTATTCATCTTAAAAATTTCGAAATGGATATATCTGGCGTTTCAAAATCAAATCAATCAAATGAAAATATTAAATCAAAAGCTTCAACATTTTCATCAAAACGTGCTTTTATCTTTCTTTATTTCATCCGCCGAAGAAATCTACTTTGTTTATGTTTATGTCAAAAATGATGATGGTTCAAATGTTGCTGTTGAAAAAATTGTCGAAATTGCTGTTAAAGCAAAAATGATTGAATTGTAAGTTTTTATTTTCTTATCGTTTCCAATGGAGACTCTTTCAGTCGCGGTGGTTCTATCACTTCAAAAACAATGAAAGAACTTTTAAAAATTCCAAATTTTTTAAAACTTGATGAATTTTTTATGACTGACATTCCTGAAGATTTTGATCTTGAAACATTTTATAATTACATGAAAGTAAGTTTGTTTGATTTTTATATTTTTTTTCTATAAAGAATTTATTCTAGAAAAACAAAACAACAAAATTTCGGTTTCATTTTAAAAAACAAATCTCTGAAACGTATAAGAATCGAATTGAAATAATCGTTGATGAAATAATTGCCACAAAAGAATTTGATTACAAACCGCCTTTTTTTACTTTCGTTGGAATTGATACTGAAAAGAATGAAACCCTCAGAAATATTTATTTTTTACCTTTGAATTTATAAAATATATTTTGACTTTTTCGAAATTTGAGTCAATCTGAAGGACTTTGTAATGGAATACGTTTATTAGGTATTGGATTATTAAATCATACATTACAATGCAAAATTTTGATAGGTGATAAAAAAGGTGAAACTGTATTTATTCATCGTATTTTACTTTATAATGAAGAAAATTATCCATTTACTTTAGCTCGACGACAATTTCCTGTTAAAATTGCATTTGCTATGACAATCAACAAAAGCCAATTTTTTTTTGCTACCGCTATCGCCTTTGAGTACATTTTTCACTACCGCAACCGTATTTTAGTAGGTGCCTGAAACACAAAAAACGCTACTTCAAAAAATGCTCTTTTATTTTTTGGGATGGCAGATGTTGCTAAGCTGTCAAAGTCTAATGAGCGGCTGCTGTTGTTTTTCGTTTTTGACACACTAAATTTTTGGTTGAGTTAAGTTCTTTTTCTTTTTTTGTCACAAGAGTGTCTGCTGCAAATTTTTTTTGAATATTTTATAAAAACACTGCAATAAAACATAGTGAATATGACAACTAATTACTATACAAAAGCCGAAATGTGAATTCAATAAATTTCCATAATTCTAATTGATTCCTGGGATGCATTAGCATCACTTAATTACTGTTTTTGTCTATAACAAAATCATCTATGATTTTTAAAGTTTTTTAATATTTTCAAGTGAGGGTTTCTGAAAAAAATTAATACTTAACGATGAAGCAATCTTCTTCTGTGATAACATTCAGTGTTTCGCAATGCATATCTCCAACTATCTCCGAAAAAAATTTAATTTTCTGTTTTTTTGGCACAGCATTACTGAAACATTTTTTCTGTCATTTTGCGATCAAAGTAAAGAAACTAATTTTTAGCATTTTACTTTGATGGTTAAACAAATGATTCTCTTTTTTTGACCAAAGAATCTAATTATTGAAACGATAGGTGTAAAAAATTTTGTTTTTGTAAAATTTTTATGCAAATAATTTTAAAATTTTTTAGTCATTTTTTTTTTAATTTATTGCATTTTTTGTCAAAAATTTGTCTTTAATTTTTTCACATCCCTTAGGTACAAACTAAATAAATCCATCTTATAAAAAACCGTTTAAGATGTTAGTCAAAATCTTATTATATAAATATTTTTGCAATCTGTGTTTTGTTTAAATGCTTTTGACAATGGGGTAACTTGGGATAGGGCTTTCCATTATGACAGCAAACCGCATTTTAAAAAGCAGCACATTTTAAAGAATGAAAAAATGGTTCGTTTCTATTTTCTTTGTTAACCTTGCGCAAACAGAAGAGAGTCAGTGTGTATACCCCTTGTTTAAAAAATTATTTACACTGTTTGTCCATTTTTAAAATCGACTCTTTTTTTGTCTTTGTCAGAGTGGAGCTGTTTCTTTTTCTTTATTTTTTTAAAGGCCATTTTTGATGGGTGAAAAATATACACATTTTTGAATATTTGAGATATACAATAATAATGCCAAAAGAGGCAATTCTTCTCAGAAAAAAGAATTTATAAAGAAAAATTTGATTAAAATATGTTTTCAAATTTTATGATAAAACAAAACGTTTCCATAATTTCGATGCAAAATTTGCCATGAGCACAATAAAAAGCATGGTATATTTAAATTTGATTCTACAAAGCAATGAATATTCCTGAATTTTTATGCCAAAGCTTTTGTAAAAGTAGTTTTAAATCGGTGTTTCACTTTCAGTACCGTGACTCCCCAGCCTTTTCGCCGCCCCGGGGGTCCCCTTTTTATCCTCCTCCTGGGGGTTCAGGGAGGGGGGAAGTTGAAAATTTTGAATCGCAGGGGAAAAGAAAGGTCAAATCCGTCAAGCGACGAACTTTTTTATTCTTTTTTTATTTGTTTTATTCTTTTTTCGTTATTTTGTTGACAGGATGAGTCAAACTCTCTTCACTCAAAAGGCAACCAATGAAAGACAAACGCGCGCACCACTCGGACATAAAAATTGCTGCTTGAGGATGAAAATCTGTCCATTTTTTTCTCTCATTTTTTATGAAAAAACATGAAGATGATGCTCCCTACTTTTATTTTCACCAAACGGGATTATTTCTGTAATATTAAAGAAAATCAAAGTTACTGATACATTCAAAAGTGACACAAAATTACGAAATCGTAAAGTTATTGTTTTTGCAAACAATTCTGCACGAGTTCCTGTATTTTTCGTAATAAACAAAAAATTTAAAAAAAATGCAGGCACAATAAAAATATTACCAGAAAAGTTATATAATAAAAACGACGTTGCAAAAGGAATTCAAATTAATTTAACTAAAATAATCACACAAAAAAGTCATAGAAAGAGACATTTAAAAGTGATTAATACGGTTAAAAAAGTTTACAAAAGGAAGAGAAACAAATTATTCTGGAAGATCAAGTTGAATGAAATTAAATTTTATATCTTCAAGTTCTTAGTGATAACGTTGAGGAAAATCTTATACTACGAATTTTGTACTTTGTTGTCAAAAAAAATCAATCAATAGCACTCTTTGACACAACAATTTCTTTCTTCTTTTGCAACAGCAATTTTTTGAATTTTTAAGATTTTTTTTAACTATGCCAACCAAAAAATTTGTGACATTATTTTATTTAAAAATTATAAAGGGTAAATAAACTAATAACGCACTTTAAAAGAAATTTTATGGACTTGCTCTCAGTAAATATAAACACTGAAACATGGATTTTTGACACCGAAGCGTTTAACTCAAATCAATCGTATATCTTTTCAAATTATTAAATCGATGAAACCAAATTGCAGCAGTTATAGCAAAAATTAATGTTAACAAATTACTCCAAATGTATTAAATATGAACATGATGAAAAATATTTCTGGGTCATCGCCAAAAAATATCAATTCTTGTTTTATTTCTACTAATTAAAACACATTGAAAATGCCATTTTTTTTGTATGAGATTTGTTAAAAGAAATCTTAAATATACAAAAACAAGAGCAACTGAAAAAGTTAAAATTTTTTATGTGTTGGCTGCTTTTTGTTTGTCAGAATTAAAGTGCAAAATTTGTAGCTTAATACTTTTAATATTTACAGGAAAGCAATCATTTGCAATCAATAAAAAGTCTCAAATTTAAACCCTACAAATATTATAAAATCGATGAAACCGAATTGCAACAGTTATAGCAAAATATAAACATGATGAATAAAACCAAAAAAACTATCTTCAAAAAATATTAATTATTGTTTTATTTTTACTATTTAATACATATTCAAAATGTCATTTTTCCACGTTGTTTGTCCATTATCAAAAAATATCAATTATTTCTACTAATTAAAACACATTCAAAATGTCATTATATCTTTTTTGCATGAGATTTGTTTAAAGAAATCTTAAATATTCAAAAAGAGGAGCAACCAAAAAAGTTTCATTTTTTGAGTGTTGGCTGCTTTTTGTTTGTCGGAATTAAAGTCCAAAATTTGTAGTTTATTTCATTTTTTTCAATAAAAGTTGCTTTCAAAGGATCGTCAGTTTTCGATTTCAATGATTTTTCTTTATTGTTTTAATGAAAAGATGGACGAAATTTATTAGAATCAAAACCTTGTTAAAATTAAATCTTTTTTTTTTTCGAAAGATTAAAGACCAGAAAAATCGGCAGTTTTTTAACGAAATCAAACCTAAATTCTGACATTGTAAATTTGCGGATTTTACTCGGACTAAAGATCTCGTCCTGTTCATTTCCAAATTTTTTTTATTATTAAGTGTTGTGAATACTTGTGGTTAATTTTTTCTGGTCATGTTTTAATTTAACAAGTTTTTCCTTATAAAAATAATAGAAAACCAAACACACTCAAAAAAAGAGTGAAGAAAAAAACCTCACGCGTCACTATTTCGCCACTGTTACGGGACTTTTGAGGCTATTGAGAACCAAAAAAACATAACCAACGCGCAATGTTTTTATTGCAGGTGAATTTCCAGGGTAAATAGAGTTTTCAAACCCCTTGGAATGCTTATAACGTTGGTGACGGTAAAGCAAAAATGATGCGTGAGGTTTTTTTCATCACTCTTTTTTTTCAATGCACATTTCCGTGACTTTAAATATTTTTATTAAATATTCAAAAACATTTCTGTTCTTTTTATATTTATAACATTGACTTCATTTTCCGTCTTTCTTTCAACAGTTTTTATAAGCTCGAATGAAACAAAAAAATGCTACTTCAAAAAAATGTCTTTTTATTTTTTGAGATAGCAAATGTCGTTAGACTGTCAGAGTCTATTGAGCAGCTGATGCTGTTTTCTTTTTTGACACACAAAATTTTCAGTTCGAAAATGTTCATTTTCTTTTTTTGCTTCAAAGAAGAGACAAAAAAGAGTGTCTGCTGCAAATTTATTTGAATATTTAATAAAAAATACTGAAACAAAACATAGTGAATATGATAATTAATTATTATATAAAAGCCGAAATGTATATTAAATTGCTATAATAACAAAATATAAAAAGAACAAACATGCACAGGAATAGAAGGTGACTTCATTACTTTTTTGTTTTTAATAAAATCACCTGTGGTTTTTGAAGCTTTTTAATATTTTCAAAGGAATCTTTTTTGGGAAAAAATTAATACTTAACTATAACGCAATCTTCTTTTGTGGTAACTTCAATGTTTAAAAATGTAAATCTCCAACTATCTCCTAAAAAAAGTAAACAATCATTTTGGATTTTCTTATTTTTTTGACACAACATTTTTCTTCTATTTAGCTATGAAAGTGGAGAGATTATTTTTAAGCGATTTAGTTTGGTCATTAAAGAAATCATTCATTTTTTTGCAGACCAATGAACCTAATTGTTAAACCCGCATTTAATAATGTCGGTCACTCTCTCGTTTCTCAAAGATCTGCGGTTTGCTTTTCGTAATGTCTTCGTTGGTTTATAGAAACCCATAATGCTGTTTATGTTTTTGTAATTTTTTCATTAATAAAACTGCAAAATTTTTGTTGAAAAAATCGTTATGTAACTTTTGAATGATTCGGAATGTTATAAATTGATTTGCACAATTTGTGTAAAGATTTTGATTTTTTATTTCATGTCTTTTTCTTTGTTGTTTTTGAGCTTCTTCTTCTTTTCTCTTTCTTCGCTCATTTTCCTTAATTCTTTCTCGATCTTTTGCTATTTGTAGCATTTTTTGTTCCAATTCACGACATCTCTCCTTCTCCTTTTTGTATTTTATCCACTGTTCCTTCCGGCGAAATTCATTACGAATTTTTTCCTTTTTCTTTTCTGCTTCCAGTTTTATTCTCTCTTCTAATTTTTTCAATTTTTTGTATCTTCTTTCTTTATCATCTTCGTCATTTCTATATTCTTCATTTTCACCACTTCTTCTTTTTACCGGTTTCCTGGTTTCAATATTTGTTTTTTGAACAACAATGACTTTTGATTGTAGTTTTTGTTGAGGTTCTTCGTCTTCAACTTTTTGCCTTTCTGCACCACCTTCAAGATACTTTTGCTTAACCTTTTACATCTTTTTATCATCCTTTTGCTCTTCTCGTTTTTTATCCACCCTTGGAAAAGTAATTCTCGGATGCTTTTGTTTTGGTGGTGACGGTTCTTTTGGTGGTGGTGGAGGTGTTATTGGCTTTGGTGAACTTGCTTCGTTTTCAACAGCATCCATACCGTAACTGTCTTCTTTCTGCGTTTTTTTACTCAAATAAGGCGTCCTTTTTTATCTTAGTCTTTTGGACTTTTGCACGCAATAATTAACAATTCCCGCATAAAAAAAAACTTTAGAAAGAACGGAAAATGTCATGTGAAAATAATTTAATCCCGTGGGCAACCAAGGGTACTGTATTTTTGAAAAGAAAAATTTATTATTTATAGAAAATATATTTGTTAATACTTCTTAGTACGGGAAAATGTGTAGCGGTTTGTAAAAAAAAACTTTGCATATTTGCTACAAATATAATGTTAAGATATTTTTAGCCCGTGTTATATTACTTTAAAAATTTTACAAAATATTCAAACATTTTGTTTTTAGCAGAAAAGTTTCTTTCTATGTTTTTCGTTGGAAAAAAAAATACATTCATCGAAGCAAAAATGTGAGCGTCAAAAAAGTGCAGTTGTTTGACTCTGCCAGTCGGTTGCTTGCCAACCGATATCGACTTTTAAAAGCGAAGCTAGAGAGAAAACATTTTTTTGCCGCAGAATTTTTTAAAAATGCAAAATCACACGAGTTTCTTTATTTTTTTGTATCTAACAGAGATTTAATAAGAATTTTTTTAACAATAAAATAAATAGCTTCGAAATCAAAAATGATGGATTCAAAATAGTAGACACGATTTAATATGTTGAAAAAAATTGACTCAAAATAAAATGATATCAAACTATAAAAAATGGAAAACAACAATAATGCAAAAGAACTTTCAAATGATTTAACCAAAATAATCATCCAAAAATTATTTAGAATGTGATTGTTTAAAAACACATTTGGATTTGGAGTTTTTTTCTCTACTAACAAGCTATAAAAAAGCCTCGTGACAAAAAAATTTGAAGCTTAAATATGTCAAACATTTCGTTTTCAAATGAAAATACATTTTTTATAGTTTGGTTAAATAAAGTTTTGTTGTTTTTCAAATTAAAGCTCTTTAACCATTTTTCCCTTTTTGCAAAAGTTGTTTTTTTGTTAAAAAAGCATCAACAACAAAGGGATCGATTAAAAAAAGAAAAGAAAGAAAAACTGATCTTTTTTTCAACGTCTAAAAAGCTATGGGCGGAAGAATTAAACAAATATTTCTTTTGATTTTTAAATTGCTTTATTTAGCATTTTGGTTTTTGGTTCATTTATTAAAATTAGCTTCAGTTATTTTTCAATCTTTTATTGAAGCAATTTTTCGATTCCATGCTTGGATTCAAAATGATCCACATCAAATGTATAATCAAAGAAATGTAAGTTTTTACTGTTTGACTTTCTATTGAACAACTTTTCGGAAACATACTTTCTTGTTAAGTTATTTGACAACCATCAGAAATAAAAAAAATTATAAATTTTAGCCTTACCAAAATCGTGGTGCTCGGTTTCATTATGTCCGTATTCGACAACACAGCAAAAAACCTGATTGGCCAATCTATGCCGTAATTGCCTCAGGAATTTTTGTTTTAGCAAATTATTATTTGGATTTACAAATGATTTAAAATATCCGTCGGCACTATATTCTTCGTAATAATTTTATTTATTTTGTGGTTTGCCTTTTGTTATATTGTTGTGCTTAATAAAAAACA
The DNA here is from genome assembly GCA_034700145.1 of Panagrolaimus detritophagus. Taxonomy (NCBI): domain Eukaryota; kingdom Metazoa; phylum Nematoda; class Chromadorea; order Rhabditida; family Panagrolaimidae; genus Panagrolaimus; species Panagrolaimus detritophagus. The sequence goes on from JAQIXH010000083.1 coordinate 14,157, forward strand.
TTTTTTAGAAAAAAAAACTTTAAAACAACTGCTTTAAAATAAAGCAAAGCCTTATAAACCTTTTTTTTTTGCAAATATTATAAACATATTGAACAGCGTTTTTAAAAGGAATTTAATGGTGTGATAAAATTTGAATTTTTAAAAAATCATTTTATGAAGGTGCAAAATTCAAATTTTCACGAGTTCCTTTATTTTTTATATTTAAAAAAATTTTTACTTTACGAATAAAAATTTTTATTAATCTTTTACAATAATATAAATAGTGTCAAGATAGAATATATAGGATGCAAAAAGCAGACGCAATAAAAAGATTACCAAAAAAGTTATATGATAAAAACAATGTTGTAAAAGAACTTTCATTTGATTTAACTAAAATAATCACACAAAAAAGTCTCATTGGAAGAGACATTTAAAAGTGATTAATCCAATCAAAACAATAAAAATCTTACAAACTGAAGAGAAAAAAATCATTCTGGAAGATCAAGTTCAAGGAAATTAAATTTGATATCTTCAAGTTCTTCGTAATAAAGAAGAATACGTTCTTTGAAAGCTGTTTTATCACTGAAAACAGGCCAAACAGCAATTTCTTCAATTTTTTCACCAGTTTCATCTTCGATAACTTTGAAATGTTCTTCAAGAAATTTAAGCATATAGAAGCTAAAAATTATATTTTTTATTAAAATCTCAGAAAAAAAGGAATACCAAAGAATTTGTTCACGATAATTGAATTTTTCATTGGGTCCGTGATCTTTGAAAATAGGATCACTAATGTCATAAAGATCATCAGTTGACATCATTTCAATTAAATCTAAAAAAATTACGTAAAATGCTCATTTTTGGTAAAATAAAGAAATTAAATTTGGTTTTGTCACATTCGATTCTGCTTTCTAGGGTGAAAAAAACTTTATTATTGAATTTGCGCAAAAAAGAGTAATTTTTGGCAACAAAAATTTTTAAAACTGTTTTAAAAATCTAAATTCCTATTTTTTCGAATTGTCCACATCCAGAGCTTTAATATGATACCCTATTTGTAATTTTAATTTCGAAAAATGAGAAAACGGACTCCAATTTCGTAACTCTGAAACTGAGGGAGATATGATGAACATCACAACAACAGTCATGTTTTTGAACCTTATTTACACTAGATGTTTGTACACCTTTTTCCTATCACTTTTGGTTTCATGTGCCAAAAATTATTTGAATTTTTTACAAAAAGTACGTTTTTTCTGTAAAATATTGGAACAATTGCCGAATAGTAGACGAGTTTTATTTTTAATAGTAAAATTAGCATAAAATACAGGAAAAAATACTTTAAAAAAATTCATCCATTATTCGGCAATTATACCAAAATATTAGAAGCAAATAAAAAATCGTAAAATTAAACTTACTGCGAATGCAATGAGTTGGATTATCCTTTTTCATTTTTGTAGCTTCTAAACCATGTAACCGATGTAAGCCATCAACGTACATTGCAGCATCATGACCATAAAGTCCTAAAAATTTAAATTTGGAATAAAATTTGCTCTGATTAACCATTAACAATAAACAATAAAAACATACCATTCCAACCATCAAGAAAACTATAATTATCATCACCTTTTTTAACAGCACAAATAACAGAATAATTATCGCAAAAAACGATAACAGGAATTTTCATTTCAAGTGCATCATCAAGTTTTGGTGGTAATTCTTGAATTAAATCAAGAATTAATGGAGTTATTCGAACAACTGGAAAACTTTCAGCATCAACATGAAAATAAATCTTGCTTCGATGACGTTTTTGACAATCGTCTTCATTTGTGAGGTAAGTGTAAATAAGCCTTTTTCCCATTGTAATTTCATCAAAGCCACAAACCTATAAAATTGGAGAATTCAATATTGCGATTGGGGGGGGGGGGATGAAAATTTGGGAGACAAATTCGAATTTTACATTAAGGGGTGAGGACATAAGGGACGAGTTGACTAACGAATTTGGGGATTTCATAAAAATATTTTCTATACTTCGAAACTTTTGGGATATATCGAAATTAGGGTACTGCAAAATCGAAATTCCGATTTCCAAAAGATCTAAATCAAGATTTCTGTATTTTAATTTTAAGCAAAATAATAATTTTGATATTTCCATTTTTGTTCTATGTACTCTGACCCCAATTTATTTGTCCACAAAAAATTAACCGAAAAAATCACATTATCAAATTTTTATCCCCCATCTCAACCTTTTACGATATTTTGAATTTTGATTTTTGTAAACATTATTAAACATAACTTACTGAAATATCAACTGCATCCCGAACAGCATAATCTTCTTTTGTAAATGGAACAATTTCACCAGCTTTTGCCGTAAAAAATGCTTCTTCATGATCTTCAAAATATACAGCAAAATGTTTTGCACATTTTGGAATGACATGATATTTGACGATACTACGATCACGAACATATTTTGCAATTTTCAATGTTTGAACAATTGATTCTTTAAGGATACTTTTGTCAAGGCGATGAATTTTTTCACTTGTAAAAACATTTTTCTTAAGCTTTTTCATGATTGGCAATTCAGCATTTTCACCATAAACAATAATATGCTTTGGTTTTGTTCCTTTAAGAATTTTTTTACGAAGATCATCAGCAGGTTCATCATTAGCTTTTAGAATCATATCTTCACGAATTTGTTTATATCCAGTATCAGTAAAAACATATTCAACAATTGAAAGTCGATCTTCACCATGTACTCGAACAACAAAAAGGATATCATTTTTTGATGATTTAATTTTGGCAGAAATAAGTAAACCAGAAGTAAATAAACTTTGTCCAGAATAAAAAAAATTATAAATTTTTTTATCAGCAAGCTTTACACGAATTTCATATGCAAATTTCATAACATGGGAATATCCAAGAGGTTTGAAATTAAAAATATGAAAGATAATTGCTTGACATTTTTCATCAAAAATATTTTCAATTGCTTCTTCGAATGCCATTGCCGTTTCAGGGGTAACATCAAATTTGGTGATAAAACTTTTTGATTTATTTCCAAAAACCGTAACAGTCATTAAAGTTGGAACAGCATTAATTAAAACGGTATATGGATCCTTTGTAAAAGCAGAGATTGGAGCAAAGATATCAGACATGTTTAATGACTAAAAAATAAGGATTTAATTAAAACCGATTTGCAAATTATTTCGTAAAAATAAAAATAATTACAAAATCGTCAAAATCGTAAAAGTTAAAAAAAAAATTTTTCTGAATATTTACAAAAATTTTTAGATCGCATAATAAAAGCAAAGGTTAGTCACTACTTTAATTTAAAAAAAAACAATTTGTGTGTTTTTAATTAATAACGATGGAAGCGATTTACAAAATATTGCAAACATTTAAAATAAAGAAGCGAATGAAAAAAAAGCGATTTACAAATTATTTTTGTTACAATAAAAAATAATTACTAAATCGTTGAAAAGGTAAAAGTTAACAAATTTGTCACACTATTAACACAGTCATTTTCGAAATGCATAAAATCGATTTTTTTTAAATAAAAAAAGATAATTTTCATAATTTTAATAAAAAATTTTATAGGCGATTTACAAAACGAAAGCAACTATTTTAAAAAAAATGACAAACCGCAAATCGATGTTTTCTAAAAAAGCTCAACACAAAAATGAGACAAAATGTTCCGCTTAGGAGCATTCAAATTATTTTACAAAATATATCTTTTTAGTTCTTAAATTATACTATTTCTTAAGATATTTCTTGACAAACACCGATTAACTTAAAAATATAAGCATACTTTATAACTATCTCAATGAAGCAAAATTGAGGGAAAAGAATTTTTGACAGGGTGGGGGGTACGTGAAATTCGAAAATTTTTTTTCTCAGAATCACTTTATATTAACATCATAAAAAATCATATTTTTGTTATTTACAAAACCACAATCCGTTTTTTGATAACTTTAACAGTACTGATTTTCCAATCAAATTAAAAGGGGGGATTTTTTAAATCACCCTGTAATTTTCAAAGTGCACGAAAGCAACGATTTGGCTTTTTTTAAGTATAAAATGCTAAATTTTATGACTAAAATTAAAAATAGTATAAGCGATTTACAAAAAGAAAAGTGTTTTTAAAAAAGCTGACACGGAAGAATAAAAATGATTTACAAAATGCAGAACCCGCCTTTCTTTTTTTTCAATTTCAAAATCGACTTCATTTTTTTGGTTTTTTTTAAATGTTGTAATCTTTTTTTTTGCTTTCAAATAATTGAAAAAAATATTATAAAACATTTTTTATGTTGTAAAAAATTAAAAGAAGATCCTATTTTTGCATGTTAATTTAAACTATAAAATTTGGAGTTTGTAAAAATTTGGTGATAATTCAATAAAACAAAGAACACAGCAAAAATTGAGTTTTCCTTAAACATATTTATGTCTCATAAAGCTTTGAATATTTAAAATAATTTTATCAAAACAACATTAATATCGTTAACAGTGGTGTTAATGATATGCTTTAAAAAAAGTTGACATTGAAAGTAGCATGTATATTCTGATTCTTTTCGAGAATGGGATTGTCGACCATGTTCCAAAATTTATGGATTTGAAGAAATCTTGTCTTCAAGTTTATGAATGTGAAGACGATAAAAATGTAACTTGCACAAAATGTTTCAGTATGCAGTTTTTCCAGTCTGCAGGAGATATCTTTATCTTTATATAACACAGCAAATTCCAAAATTAAAAAATGACAAATCGCTTAGTTAACAATTTTTGTTTTTTTAAACAAAAATTGTTAACTTAAAATATCCGCATAAATTTTATTATCACTTTTTTGGTAATCAAAGCAGAAATAACATTTTTATTATAAATTAAAAAAAGTAGTATCAGAATTTATATATTTTGCAATGAAAAATTGAAGTATTGATCAATCCTGTTCCTTTTTATCCTACTTTAAGAGCATATTTTTTTACTTCTTGAATCCAAAAACCGGTTTTTTTGTACTATAATAACTTTTTTCAGGCTTTCATAATAATTAATGCAACTTCATAAGCCCAGTAAATTGCATTAATTATGCCTGAATTTGTTGTACAAATATAATTACAAAGAAATATCAGTGAAATTCATTTCGTTCAACCGTTTTACTATTCTATTTTTCTTCTAAAAAGTTGCATATAATTAATTGTTAAGAATTAATTAAATGCTTTAATTATTATGTTTTGAAAAACTTTCTAAAAAATTCAAAACTATAATTTCTAGAACAAGTAAGAAACACACAAAAATTTGTGTGTATCAAAGACTTAAAATACATTTTTTGGACTTTGTTCAACCAACGTTATTGACTTTTTTTTAAACAACCGATAAAAAAAGTGGAATGAACGCTACGTTGCTTTTTCTCTTTTTTCTTCAAATTTTTTTACAAAATAAAAATAGAAAAAAGTATTATTTGAATTTTTAATAAAATTTTTTAAAGCTAATATAGAAGAAATGATACGTCATTTTCAAATGTCATAGAGTAAAATTTTTATGATTGGTAAAAGGAACTAGTTCAGTTATCTGACAACGACACAGATAATGAAATACAGCGTTTTTTATCTTGTGACATATGGAAAGCCAAAAACAATATAAAAAAGGAAGTATTTTATATTATCAACTTTTATTAATAAAAGCAAAATATGGTTGCAAACATGTTTTTTTATTGATAAAAAAAAAGATAAAACTCTTTATATTTTTGGTGATTATTGCTTTTTAAGATTTCATCTAATTGTGAAAGTTTTTTGAGTACATTAAATTTCGAACTAATTGAAAAAACGTACCATTTATTTTAGATTACAAAAGAACAAAAACTAAACAAAAAATAAGGAAAATTTTTGAAGTATGAAAGCACTATTTTTCCGCGTTTCACTAAGATAAGAAAAAAAATTTTTGATATCAACAAAATTGAGTTTTCTGTAATTTGGTACACATTGTTGAATACTTTTAATAAGCTTTAATGTTGTATAGAATTGTAGTCCCTTCAAGGACTAATATAGAATTTTATATTTTCATGACACAAAACAGATTAAAACTTATTACATCGTTCTTTCACCGGACGACAAATTTTATAAAACGGTTATGGCCGCCAAAAAGAAGAAGTCACTTTCCGTTTGGGACCATTTTTAAGTAACATTTTTTGGATCAAAATTTTAAAGCTTCATTTGAGCATTTGTGGGTAAGATAACGGCATTGTTAGAATTTAGTTTAGCTCGTTTATTAATGCGTTTAAGTAATATATAAGGCAATATTAGCTGATTCTTCAGTCTTCCACTCTAGCATGATTTTTCGAAAAACCGTTGAACTTAATATTTTCACAAAAGCTTTCTCCCACCTATTTTCGAGGCCGTTAAAAACGATTTTAAACTCTAAAAATGCCTTTATCTTACCCACAAATGCTCAAACGACGCTTTAAAGTTTTAGTATCAACTTCAAAAAATAATACACTTTGCCGAGGGTTTCTTTGGCATTTGATTTTGTTAAAAAAGCCGTTTTTTAAAATTTGTCGTCCGGTGTCTTTATATGGAAAAAATTTACCTCCACATATTTCGAAAAACTAAAAGCATCAAACATTTTATTTGGAAGATTATAGATTTCAACGTTTGTCAAAGTTGAAGGAGTTGCTTCATTAGCAGCTTTTAAAGAGTTTATTGATGGTGTACAATCCAGGCTAAATTTTTAATATATTTTAAATATAATTAATTTGTTTCTTGCACTTACAATTTCATTGTTTTGATTTTTGGTAATAATCGAATAAATTCTTCAAAAGAAATATCGCTTCCGTTTTCATATTTTACAAATGTGTTTTCAATATATAAATTTTCAATTCTTTTGCTTTCGGTTAAAATTCTGAATGTTTTATAAGATACTTTTTGATGGGCTTAACACAATTCTTTCACTTCACAAAATGCAAGTTTTGACAATAAGTTCCCAATCACAAAATTAGATGGTCGTAAAGTTAATTTTTTAGTAATCCATAATCTATCTGGTATATCTTCAACTTCAAGCCAATTGGTACCACCTCTAAAAGGGTGTTGTAAAACCAAAATTTTATTCCAAACGCATCGAATTGTTTGTACAGGAAAAAATGGCAGTGAATGATAATATTTGCTAATTTTTGCCAGCTTTAACGATGTTCGAGGATTTTCCATTATTCTTTTTCATCAATTTAAGAACATCTGATGGAAAATCACTTGGAGGATCAAAAAACGCAGGATCTGCAATTTAAAGCAAGAAAAAGAATAATTTTGTCGGAAAACTTGTTTTTGGAATAATAATAATAAACTAAGACAAAAAAAGTTTTCGTGTCAACTATAGCAATTTGTTTTTTTTGTTAGTTTGTCCATTTGTTTTTACTTGGTGGTACTCACAATGAAGAATTCAATAAATCAGTTTTTTTAACAGTTGAAAAAAAGGTTTTTGGAGACACAGTTTATTTTCTAATAGCATTCACTTATGCCTAGAAATGCAGTTTAGGGAGAGAGAGAATTCCCACACCCTTTAGGGCAAATCTACACCTGAAGTTTTGGCAAACGCCGATAAAATTATTATGTCCATTCAACCATCAGCAAATTTGAAACCAAAACTTTAAAGTTCTTACAACACAAAAACACAAAAAAACCAAAAATGGTTTTTAAAAATTTTTGAGACGCAACAAAAATAATGAAAAAATCCATATGAGATAAAAAGGATTATTGTTACTAAAATTCATCTCAATTTATTTTGACAGGTTTTGTAAACAATGTTTGTGTGAACATATTTTTTAAATCATATATTCCATGTTGATATTTATCTGAGAAAAGCTAATCAATATTTATATCATAACAGCAACGAATTGTAAAAGGTTAATATTTTGACCCAAATAACTTCGAAACACTTGTTGTTTATTAAATTATTTAAAAGCGCTCCGTAAATATATTATTAACTTATAATACTGAAGAAGAAGGAAAAAAGAAGGCAAAGATGAGTTTCTTTGATTAAATTCGGTTATTAGCAACGAAAATAAAAAAAAACAAAAAAAAATTTCAGTTACTAAAAGTAGGTGTTATTTTTACATTTTTATCTTTTTCAAAATTGTCGAAAATTTTTTCAGCCTTGTTGTTTGAAAATAAAGTTTAATTCTCGGTGAAAACATATATCAGACATAGTTTTATTAGAAATCAAGAAAAGAGCTTCAAACAAATATTTTTTTTGTTTGAGAGATTGTTGTTAAAAATGATTTAAAATATTCAAAAAAGAGCAAAACAAAATTTAAGGTTGAGTAAAAACAATGCAAAAAAATCTTTGGTTGAGAAACATTAAAGTCCAAATTTTATAGTTTCAAAACCGCGGCTTTTTAAGAAAAGAACAAAAAGTGTGTTCCATGCTGCAGCATCAGCAGTTGTTTTACTCTCACTCTCAAAGTCAACTATGTCCGCCTTTTCGTCAAAGGCAAAAAGAGAAGCATTTTTATGCTGCAGTATTTATGTTTTTCATTTTGCTTTTTAAAAAATTTCTGTTTAGTGAAAAGAAAATGAAAAAAAAACCTTATAAACTGTTTTGAATATTTAATAAATTATTAAAAAAAACGTAAAAAAAGGTATTTCGATTTTTAAAAGGTTGAAAAAAGTTGCTTCTTTAGAAAATTCCAGAATTAACTTTAAGTGTTTTTTTCCTGAAATTTTTTCATCCTCTATAAAAATCGATTCACTTTCAATCTAAAGAAATTAGATTTTCTTATATTTTTTCTATTAATTTTTTGTAAACGACCATTTGCCAAGAAACACGCGACATTTTAAATAGAACACCATAAATAATGAAGAAGAAAAAGCTAAACAGTCCTGCAACAATATTTGTTATTACTGTAAATTTTAAAATATCGTTGTCAATGTTTAAATAAATTCTAAAACGTTTTTGACATCCTTTCAAAAGTTAGAATATTTTTGTTACAATGCAGACAATAGATTGTTATCAGAAATGTAGTGAATTCAAACTGCTTATATGTTGTACAGATGAACAAAATCAACAATAAAATGTTTAACTTTTAAAAATGTATACGTTTACAATTAAAAACTATTGAGAGACACATTTTTATTAATCAAAAATCACTAATTAAACACAATATTGTCAAAATTGTTTGTAGGAAAAAATTTATATTTTTCGAAATATAACCAGAATGAAAAAAGAAATAAAACTCCGATCAAAGTATAAGTCATTTCTAATTCTACAAA
>JAQIXH010000084.1:0-23096 GCA_034700145.1 Panagrolaimus detritophagus
TTTTTCTTTCCATTAATATTTTTACTGCGCATCTAATGATACCAAATTTATTGCATTTGGAGAACTTTTGAAAAACCTTCAGTTGTTGGATAGTCTTGATGGGCAGCTCCAATTATTGCATTTGGAGAACTTTTGAAAAACCCGTACACGTAGCTAATTATAATAAATGTTAATAGTTAACAGAATAATTAAACATATATGAAAAATATTATCGTAAAATAAAATATTTCTCTTATAAGAGCTTGGTTTTTATTTCTTTTTAGTCTGTATCTTTTTAATTGTTTTATTTATGACATAATAAAATGTAGACATAATATGACATAATTTCTTTTTACGGTGCAGCATTATTATTTTTGGCCTTTGTGTGATCAATAAAATTGCATCATCCTTATTTTTATTTTATTTCTGCTGTCACAGGCGATTGCCTTCATTAGCCTCTGAACATAATTCTTACATACACGTCTGAATCGCGCGCGTTCAACTGCTGCGCTAGCGAGTCGGCCAAAAAGAGATTGGAGAAAGGAAAAAAAAAAGTTCGCCTTGATTCATACGTGACATATTTACATTATTTTTACAGCGTGTAAGAATAATGTAAACACATTTCTTTAAGTACAGGTTCTACTGCATTTTTAACTGCACCAAAAATCTTTCAATAGTTTTAAACAACACTTTTATAAACAAAAATAGCATCTTTGTTTTAAGAAATATGTAAACGTTATTCGAACATAATTTTTACATTTTTACATTTTTCTTACAACATGTAACATTATGTTGAACGTTAATAAAGGTAGCCGGCTGTGGTTCTTTTTTCGACATCACGTTTTCGTTTGTTGCAGCAGTTAGGGAAAGAAGAAAATTCTATTTTTCTTCGACTTTTATTTTTCATTATGTTTCCTTTATTCATTTTTGCATTTGGAAAACCCATTTTTTAAAATTTAATAATTCAAAAATATTCGTTTTAGATGTCAACAAAGAATGATAAATATTCATTTATTGAACAAAGTTTTACGACCTCCAAAAATCAAAATTACAACTTGGATTTAAATCAAAGCAAAAAATGTTCAATTTTAGTTCCTGTTCAATCTTATAGCAAATCAAATAATGATGAATATTGTGGTAAAAAAATTGCTGTTGCAGTTCAAAAAAATCCAGCAACAATAATTTTATGTTGAAAAGTTTGTAAAAAAGGTTACGGTAATAACTGTAGCCCATTGGAAAAGTTGATTTGTTTTTTTCTTGGAGGAAAAAGTTTTAACCATGTAATTAATATTAAAAATTATACAAGGGACTGCAGCAACAGATTTTATAGTATCTGATAATTATAAAGAAAAAGAAAAATTACAATCATGGAATAAATCTTCTAAAGCCGCTTCTTTTGCATTTTTTAATGAAAATAATGATGATTTGAAAAAACGATGGAAAAATGAAAATATTTTAAATACCACAAATAAAAGCACCCTTTCTCTTCATATAACAACTTATGAAAGTTCAACTGAAGCTGCTGTATCGGATTTATTTGTTAATGAAAATAATAAGGGATTAAAAAAAGAAAAATTTGGATCAATTAAAACTTCTAAACAAAGCTTTACTGATGCTTTTAAATCTCGAGTAATATAAAAAACAAAAAAAAATTTGTAATTGATTTAATTTTTTACAGAATCCCTTTGAATTTCCAAGACAACAAAATGAAAATCAAAAAAATGAACCAGAAGTTTTGCAGTATTCAGCTTCTCAACGATTAATTAGTTCACAACCACCAATATTGTCTCAACTAATTGAAAATAATGATGAACAACCTCATATGGCACCTGGTTTTGAAGCTGGTAAACTTGGATCCAAAATTACTAGATTCTTCAAAAAAGGAGCTGCCCATCAAGACTATCCAACAACTGAAGTCTATCAAGGTCCATATGCTACAACAACTAAAGCAAATGATGTAGATGGAAGCCCTCTTGATACTCATGTTCAAGTATATCATTCTGGTCGATCCGATATTTCATTAACAACAAGTACAACAACAATAACAACAACAACTCATGTTGTTGAAGAACAAAAACCAATTGTTGAAACAGAAGATTTTGGTGATAAAGCTGCAAATGGACACTTTGTTCAACCTGAAAAGCCACCTGGTGCTGCTACAGCAGGTAGTAATCTACAAATTGTTCAATCTCAAATGCCATCCGGTGCTGGTACAACAGTTAGTTTTTCTTAAAAAAACATTCTTCACCAATATTTAGATATTTTAATACAATAATAGACCCCATGTGCGTTGAAATTCTTTTGAGTAATAAATGTCCTTTTTTCAAAATCGGAATCTCCGGGAATTAGACAACCCTGACTGAAATTTTTTATTGTCTCTTCTTGCAAAATTCTATAAATTTTTGTGATTTTACTTTTTGTTTTGCCAAAAAAACCTCCTGTGGATTGTGTGGCGTCCATGGCTTTTTTACCTACAGGCCAAATTTGAGCCTAATCTATTTTTTTGTGTGTCGAGGTATTTTGGGTTTTTTGACTGACAACCAGAGTGCGTCTTAATTTTTGTATGTTTGTGCTTATGCAAATTAGCTTGAAGCTAGCAAGTTCAACTTTTTGTGTGACCAACGCCATGTTTTTAATGTTGAACATGTTGATTTGACAACGTTAAACACGAATTATCACCGAAAAAGTTAATCATTAATAATGTTTTTATTTTTACTTACTTGCAAGAAATATATAATAAAAAGGTTACAAATCACCGTTTGCATTTAAATGCAATAGCAAAGATTGTAGTATAGTGTAAATACTAAAATCTTTGAACTGAAGTTCAAAAAAATCTGATTCAAAAAATAAGCTATCAAAAGAAAAGCAGCAATAATTTAAAATCACTTGCATTTCTTTGCTATTGCATATGAATGCAAACGGTGATTTGTAACCTTTTTATTGTATATTTCTTGTAAGTGAGTAAAAATAAAAACATTATTAATGATTAACTTTTTCGGTGATAATTCGTGTTTAACGTTATCAAATCAACATGTTCAACGTTAAAAAACATGGCGTTGGCATTCGGTCACTCAAAAAGTTGAACCTGCTGTGTAAAAAAAGAAAATTTTAAACCGAAGAAATTCATTTTTGCAATTTTTGGCTGTAAAAATGGTCTCACCACGAAACTTCGCGCATATGTGACATATGAAATTCAGTTGTATTTAACCGCCTTTGCGTGTATACAATAAAGAATTCTTTTACGCCGGGAACGTTCCCGACATCCTTATAAAAGCGCGCAGGAACGTTTGCATTACCTGTGTGTTTTAAAAATATGATCAACATTTTCTTCAAGAATTCCAGATTTTGTTTTTTCTTATCATTTGTTAATGTTATTAGTAAAATTCCTGAAAACCCTGAAATTTCTTATTTTTGATTTTGGAGGCGCCCTTTTTCTTGGAGTCCAAAAAAATGACGTCTGAAAAGAATGAATTGATTAATCGTCTTGAAGTTAATAACTTAAAGACTGAAATTACTGTAAACATTTTGAAAAACTTGATCTTTTTGCAGTTAAAATTTATTTTTAGTCATTAAATGAAATTAACACTTTAACTTCAACAAACAATGAGTTGAAGCAACAACTTGAAGGAACTCAAAGCAAAGCAAATGCAAGCAGTGAATTGGATATGCTTGTTAATACAATTAAGAATCGTACTGCAGAACAAGATGGTGAATTAAAGCAACTTAAAAGTGAACGGGATCAATATCATGCTCAAGTTGAATCGCTTCGAACTGAAATTGCTGCACAACTTTCAACTTCTCCATCAACTTTTTTTGGATCGGCTTTAATGGTCGCTTCTGGAGCTCGTGATGCCGAAGGAAGAAGGAATCCTAGCTTTGCTGGTGTACATGAGACAGCTTTGGAAGAACTTAGAAATTGGTTTGGTGTGAGACATCTCAGCGCTTCTAACAATTTGCGGCAGTTCCAGTTTCCGGTATATTTATCTTTTTTCCCCTTTTATTTTATATGGTTTTTTTTGCAGATGGCTGGTTTGGTCGACGATAATCGGATGATTATTCCACTTCGTTGTAAAGCAAATCTTAAGTCGGATGGTTTCGTCGTCTACTTCGTTCTTGATTCTGGGTCTCCTCAGACAAGCATTACTGCTAAAACTTATGAAACGTTATTTGGAAATGAACCGTCTGCTGTTAGCTATATTCAAGGTCTAACCCTGTTTTTAAGAGTTTATTTGAATATTGTTTTACAGGAAAGCGATGTAACTTTGTAAAAAGCGCTGATCTTTCTGCTGGTTTGGCAAATGTTAATTTGTTGGGGTGCAAATTTCTTTTTGAAAACCAACTTTGCACTGTTATATCACCTCATCTTGTTCAAAAAAATTTTGGTAAAGTTGGCGTATTTTATTTAACACCATTTTCGTTATTAGCTGAAGCTCAATCGCTGGCATGTTCTCCTTATCAATCAGTCGATGTAACAAATAAAATGAATTTTGAGGTGGTGAAATTTGGGTTATCTGGAGGTTCCGCTGAACTTAAAACAGACTTTAAAGGTAATTTCTTTTCCTTCTGAAGCTATTGCTAAAAGAACTCGTCCTGGTTCGTTTTTGAAAAATTTTCTATTCTCATTACAGTATACCTTTTTTAGAAGTTGTTGACATTCAACAAGCCGATGAAGAAGTAACAAATGATCTTGTTGATATGGGTGAACAGTCAAATGATGCACAAGATCGTGTACCTTCTGTTGAACAACATGATAATAATAAACAAATGGAAGATGAAGTCCCAGAAGATGGTGGAAATATTGATTTTGGTGATCAAGATTATTACGGTGTACAAGATACTGAATCATTCCCTGAACCACTAAATCTTGCACATGAAGAAGAAAATAATGATGAAGAACAATATGAAGATGATGCACAATTGCCAAATTATCCTCAAGATGAAGAAGGTGATGACACCATGGGAGAAGATGAATATGGTGATGCTGAAGATGTTGATGATGAAGATATTAATTCTGAACAACCTGATGAAGATTGAAGGATTTGATGAAAATGTAAATAATTATGAAATAGTGATATTGTTGTTTTAGGTTAATTATATTTCATTAAACTTCTTTTGGCTAATTTTCGATCTCATTTTTGTACAGTTTTTTTCGGGAGGTTTTTGTATGTTTATTTATTTTATGCTTGTTTTAAAAATGCTTTTTTATTTTATAAAAATAATTATCAGTAATTGTAAAAAACAGAATTTCAGTAGTAAAAAACTTTGACAAGAGTAAAAAATGCTTGTATAAAGAAAAGGTAAAGTGATATTTTAAAATGTTTTATAAAATTATAAGGAGTGATAATGCCTTTAAATTTGTTAAAGCTGCTGCTGAAATTTTCTCTTTTTTTCTTGGTATACAGTAACCGGAAAACGAGAAAAGAAGATGACATGATAACTTTTTTGATGACGTATTTATTTATATTTAGAATTTTTATTAAAAAATTTTTGAGCTTTCTTTATTTTAAAATTTTTTTTAAACAATTTATTACAAAATATTTTTGCAACAAATTTGTAATTGGAAGAAGAAAAGGGAGAACATACAGTACCATTAAAGGTATTGTAGGAATTTAAAAAGAAATTGAAAAATTCGCACACGTTTAAAATAGTAGGATAAAAAATTATACAAATACAATGATCGAGAAGGAAGAAAATAAAAATGAATGCGAAAGATAAAAGATAATAAAAAATGCGAAAGAATGATGGAAGAAAATTAATTTCAAATGCTTTCGTTTTGCAAAAAAGATGGTTTAGTGAAATATTTCCCAAGTAGTGATCGGATACCGTAACGTTTTTCGAAAAACGCGGTAACGGTAAATGGCGGTTTTACGAATTGCTGCGGTACGGTATTGCGGTATTTTCGATTTAAAGGAGGATCGTACTTTGACGCATTTGATTTTTTTTCGTTTTTTTTCGAAAGTTGTTTTTCTCGGACAAAAAATGAAATTCTCTCACCACGCGTGGAAAAAGTCGGAAGAGCTGATCCGACTTTTTCCACGCGTGGTAAGAGTTTCTATGCGTCAAAGTACGATCCCCCTTTAATGTAAAAATTTTGCTCAAATAACAAAATTACAAAACCATTAATAATTTGTAAACAATTTGCACAGTAAACATAGGTTGAAAAATTACAGAAATAAAGTAAAAACAATTGTAACGTACTTTGAAATATTTTTGCTGCAATTTCTTAGAATGACACATTTTTTTAAAATTTTCAAACAAATATTGGCAACCTAAAACTCATTTTTTTTCAAAATCGAGCAAGGGTGAAAATGACGATTTTTCAACGTCGTTTAAAAAAGCTGAAACTTTCCACACAAGTTCCTTAGGACATTATAAGACTCGTGCGTAGGCCAGTTTTCGTTCAAAACCCCTCGGGGGATCAGGGGGATATACGATATCCCCTGAGGGATAAAAATTCGAAAATGCCGGATTAAGCCAAAATAACATTTTGGGAATGTTTTAGAGGTCCATATGGAACTACTGAACAAGTTTCATGTTTTTAAAGTAAGTTTGACCTACCGTATGACCCGATACAAAATTTGCATATTTCGTTTTTGACGAATAAGGTTTTTGTAGTATTTATATACATTTCAAAAATTTATTAAAAAAAATTATTTTTTTAATTTTTGCCTTGGTCCCCCCTGTGAAAAAAATCGAAATAATCGAAATTTCGATTTTCGGGTCCGACATTTCCCAAATTATTTTTTAATGATTTTAGGGTGATTTGGGAGTAAAAATAATACAAAAAAAGTCAAAAAAACAAACGGGGGAATCGAACCCCTGACCTTCGGTTTCCAAAAAGATCGCGTTAACCAACTGCGCTATAGGAACGCAAAGGTCGAGCGTCAAAAATTGCATATGAATAAAAGACAAAAAGACAAAAAAACGAAAATTTCGATTTTCGACATTTTCCCCCGGGTTTAGAAAAAAATTATTTTTACCAAAACGTAGGCCATTGTATGGCTATTACATAAAAAAAATAAAAAATTGGTACATAGAACAAATTTTTTGAGTTATTCGTCAAAAACGAAATATGCAAATTTTGTATCGGGTCATACGGTAGGTCAAACTTACTTTAAAAACATGAAACTTGTTCAGTAGTTCCATATGGACCTCTAAAACATTCCCAAAATGTTATTTTGGCTTAATCCGGCATTTTCGAATTTTTATCCCTCAGGGGATATCGTATATCCCCCTGATCCCCCTAGGGGTTTTGAACGAAAACTGGCCTACGCACGAGTCTTATAATGTCCTAAGGAACTTGTGTGGAAAATTTCAGCTTTTTTAAACGACGTTGAAAAATCGTCATTTTCACCCTTGCTCGATTTTGAAAAAAAATGAGTTCTAACAAATTATTATTCCAACAAAAATTCGATGTACAGTTTTTGAATAAATTTTTTTAAAGAAAAAATCAAAATTCATTTTAGTAAACAAAGATTAAAATTTTATTAAACCAACGTTTTCGAACCATTTTTCATTAATAAAAGTATCCTTTATCGGTTTTTACTTTTTTATGTCTTAATACTATATTTTTGGATAAAAAATTAAAATTTATTTTTTTTCCTGTTGATTTAGAGGTTCAAATAAAACATATAAAATGAAAACAATTAATGATGTCTTTAACACCAAACAATGTTATATATTGTGCAAATACATATTAATTTTATCTAATAATGCCTCGAGCAGCTGTTTTTATATTTTTGAAATGGCGTTGGGGAGCTTGATTGAAAGCTTTGATTAAAAACTGTTGGCAATTTTCTCGCAACGTTTATTAAAATATTAAAGTTTTAATTTAACTTTCTACTATATAAATTATATATAATATACAATATAATATTAATATAAAAAAACTCTAAAAAATTCAAACAAGGAGCAAAAACCAACGACAAAAATGTAGCAAAATATGCAAAAGGAAAAGAATGGAAAAGGGCAGTCAGCAAAAAAATTTGACTTTGCGAAAGTAAGAAAAATTGATTTTCATTGACCCCGTCTTTTTCAAAAAATCGTCGCTATTTAAGGGCTGTAATGCCAGTGAAAGCTCCTCCTTCACATTTTTTTCTTCATTCTTTGGCAGATGCGTACTCTTCTTGAACTTTACTATCCAAAAAAAGCAAACAACTCATAGAACAAAAAATTCACTGGAACCGGTAAAAATGGCAAAAGTCGAGACAACAAAGAAAAAGAAAAATGGTTTTTTCAAAAACTAATTATGTCTGAAGTACAAAACGCAAAAACTGTTAAGCACTTTTTATACGATTCACGATAAATAAAGATATATCATTAAAATTTTCTTCCATAAAAGTAAACATTTTGTATCAGCAAAATTCTAAATTTTACAAATGTTTTTGATATTTTTATTTATCACAAACTTCCAAATCTCTAGACCAAAAAAAGTGTTTTAAATAACATTTAGCTAAACAAGATGAATATTCTTCTTAACCTACGTTTTCTGTCGAAAATAATACAAATTGTTTTCATAAAAAGGCAAAATTTTTAAAATATACAATATAAAAAAATGCATGAATGATTGAATTACTCAAATTTTTTAGCTATTTTTGTTTCATTAAATATTTAACAGATTCCATAAACTTTAGTTTTATTGCACGAGTTTGGTAAATGTTATTCTTTTACAAAAAAACAATGTTTTTGTTATGGAAATTTAAATTCATTTTCCTTAAATAAATGTTAAAAGTTTCGTATTTTTGTAATGCCATATTTTAGTTTTATTTTTTAATATTTTATTTGCAAACTTCATTAAAATATTCAAAGAAATATTAATATTATAGTGATTGATTGATAAAGATGTTTGTATGGAAGTTCTCCAAAATATGCTTTATCAAACTGTCACAATTCAATAATCTTCTTATTTTCCTGTTATTTTCAATTATATATTTCTGTGATTTTTCACGTTGCTCTTTTTGTTATTTTTCATAAAATTTTCTGTTTGCACCATTTTCATTTGAATTACATATATACCGTTGCTTCGAAAAATGAGAAGTTACGAGTTTCTCTTTTTCAAATTTATTTCTAATAAATTTTTATTTGTTTTTTAAACTGGTAGCCATTTAGTAAGTTTTTTATTTATAAATTGCTTTACATTAAGTAAAGCAATTTATAAATAAAAAATTCAAAAATTTTAAAGTGTAATAAAGTTTCGCCAAAAATATCTTTCTAATAATGTTTCTTGATGGCTGTAAACTAAAGTGTTTTTTGTGTTTTTTTTGCTTTTTTTAAAGGGCCGACAATTTTTCGGCCGTGGCCGAGGTTTTTTAACGCATAATGTTATCAATAACCACTATATTTAATTTGAATTTAAATTTTATTGTAGAAAAAAGATAGAAAAACAAATTTTTTCTATTAAATAATGATTGTATATGTTGTTACTGCTTGTGCAAATAAATATATTATAGCAGATGCATACTTTGATAATATTTTTGCTGCATACTTCTTAAAATGACACACTTTTTTAAATATTCAAACAAATTTTAGCAATTTAACAAATTATAATCCCTACAAAAATTTGATGTTTAGTTGTTGAATGAATGTAAACGTGCGAATGGTCTTAAAAACCACTTCTTTTGTTTTTTAAGCTTTTGCATTTTATGTGTCCATCTTTCTTTCGAAATCTTTTTAGCAAAAAAAAAACGAAAAGATGTTTAAATTAAAAAAGCTCTATTTCATCAAGGCCAGATCATTTGACACTAATCTGCACTTTTTTTGCGTGAAAATTTGTCAACAGTTTCCGGAAAAAAGCAGATTATTTTCAAAAAGTTTTTATATTTTTGTATAATTTTTTACAAAACACTTTTTTAATCAAACAAATTTGTATTTTACAAAATGATAAATGTTACATAAATGTAATAAATGGAAGTAATTCCAAGAAGGAAAATTCCGTCAAAACTATTTTGTTGAATAAAATAAAATAAATAAATTTAAAAGAAAGCAGATACAAAACTTAATAATATTTTCTTATTCGTCATCTTTTTTTTGTCAAAAAAACAGTCCACAAGATAATTTCGGAATTTAAACTTTGCTGCAAATAACTTATAAAAAAAAACTTGATTGAAAATTAGAGAAAAACCTACGAAAAATTTTTACGTTTTTCTTTACATCAAAAAAAAGCTTTGGTTTTCTCTTTCAAAGGCTTTTTCTATTTTCAGTTTTTTTTAATCATGAATTCTGTATAACATAATTAATATATTAATATTGTTGGTGTATATTCAACAAAACGTTTTTTTCACTAATATTTTTTTTCTTATGATCAAAGTCCTTTTATCTAATAAAACTGGTAACAAATATTTGATTAAATAATTGTTTTGTAAATGAAATATTCAAAAATATTAAAGCTCTTAAAAAAAGTCTCGCGTTAGTTTTTCCAAAAATTTTTACGAAGCTTTCAAAAAAAACGAGATGAAAAGCTGCCTTTTTTTTCTTTTCTCAGTTGTTTCAGTGTTTTAGTTAAACAGGAAAAACTCGTGAATTTCGAAATATCTGCTTTGTAATGCGTCTTTTTCATTGTGCAAAAATAAGTTTTTCAGTTTTCTTTCACTAATTTTCATCTCTGGTATTTTGTTTCTTGAATATTTAAATACCGACAAAATTTTGTTATAAAAGTAACTGAAATAAATTTTATACAATGGGTGACAAAAGTTTCAATACATTTTTTTCCATTTTTTTTTCAAGGGATTATGGAACACTTATGGAACGCTTATTAGGATTTTGGCGTTTTTCCCCTTGTTTTTTCAATGGAAAAAAATGGAAAAAAATGTATTGAAACTTTTGTCACCCATTGTATAAATTAAAAGTAAACAATTAAATATAGACATTGATAAAATTTCTTCTAGCATGGAGAAACATTATGATTCACAATATTTGTTTAATAATTTTTAGAGACGTGCAGAGACAATTTGCGACTTAGCGCTTTTTTTTTTGACGATAATTCACCGTCATGTTTCGGCAGGCTAACTTTAATTTTATCTGACTCATAAAAACATTTTGCATCTGACTGGCACAATTTCAAATTAGGGAATGGAGGGGCACGAAATTCGGCAGAAAAAATTAAGGTATTTTTCTTTTTTCTTTATCAGTTATCATTTTTATCAGCATTTAACCTAATAAAACAAAAAAAATGGCATTCATTTTTATCATGAGTGATACATTGGCAAACACAAAATTTCTTGTTTTGCCCTATAATTTTTGTATTAATCACTAAACAAAATTTCGTAAGGTTACTTGAAATTTTTATAAAATTTATTAAACTTTTTTTGTACGATTAATTTGATAAGTTTTTAAACTTTTTTTTTAAAAAAATAAGTGTTTTGAAAATTTTAATAATACACTCAAATATTCAAAGAGAAAAACATTTCAAAAAATTTTTTAAAGAAGCAGTTTATTGAAAAAATAGAATAAGACGCAAAAAGGGCCTTTTTTAGCCTTTTAGGATGAGAAAATGAAAATAGCAAAGTTTGAAACGGTTTCTTTATTTATAAGAGCTTTTCGAAACGAAAAAATTCACTTTTTTGTCAAAATTTTTTTCTTTTTCTTTCGATTATTATAATGCTGTATTGTCCAATTTTAAATGCAAGGCGAAAATACTCAATTTTATCGATGCTCCACAATTTTTTTTAATGTAAATATTTTGCAAATCACCAATTTTTTCTTATTTAATAATGGCTTTTATATCATGTATAGCCATTATTAAAATATGTTTCCAATGTTTATTTAAATATTAAGTAATTAATTTAATTTTTCTGAACAGTTTTTGTAATAAATAATAAAATATGCAAAAAGAGCAAAAAAGGAAAGAAGGCTGACTGACCTTGTGAAAAAAAATCTTTTTGTCAAAATTTTTATAAGCCGCTTTTTTTGCAGATGTTGAAAAAGAAGGGAAAAAATGAAAATGTCTTTTCGATTTTTATTTCTCTTCCTTTTTTTGAAAAAAAAGTCGCACTTTCGCAATGTCTGCGTTTGTGTTTCAAAAAAGTAAAAAAAAAGAATCCGTCACTCGTTTTGCATAATTTGCTATTTTAAGTTGTCGTATATTGCTCTTTTTTCAATATTTTAGTATTTCTTACAAATATTGTTTTTAAAAAACTTTAATAAATTATTCAAGCACGTTAATAAATTTTTTTAAGGTTTTATGATAAGAAACCTTACACAAATTCGATATTTTGCTAGTCAAACACACAATATCGAATATTTAACAACAATGTTTTTCATCTTCTTTATAACAAAAGAATTTTTAAGTGTTTTTTTACATGTAATTTAAAAATTAAACAGAAAATTACTCATTTTTTCATCGAGGAAAAGTGAGTTTTACCAATAAGAATGAAGAGAATCTAATGTGTCCGATGAATTTTGCAAGCATATTTCTTGCTTTTGTTGAAAAAATTTTTTGCCAGAGAGCTTTTAGGAGATTAATGTTTTGCTGTAAGCAAATTTTTCGATTATTGAAAGTTTAGATTCAAATCTTTTTTTTGACGGGCAAAAGTTTACTAATTTAAACATTTGTGCTAAACAGTATTCATTATTTTAATCAAATGAGGATTGCGAAGAGTATTCACGGCTGATATAAATATAAAAAAAACTCTAAAATATTCAAACAAGAGGCAAAAACCAACAACTAAAATGTAGCAAAATTTTCAAAAGAAATGAAAAGGGCAGTCAGCAAAAAAATCTGACTTTGAAAAAGTAAGAAAAATTGATTTTCACTGACCTCGTCTTTTTTAAAGAACCATCGCTATTAAGTGCTGTAATGCCAGTGAAAGCAGCGGTGTAACTTTGAAAGAAATTTTTTTTAAGAGTGCAATCAAAAAAGATTTATTTTTTAAGAAATAAATTTTTAAGAAGTGACATTTTAACATTTATTTTTTAAGTTTTATTTTTTAACAAGTGACATTTTAAGATTAATTTTGTAAGAAGTGACATTATAATATTTAATTATTTAAGAAATAAATTTTTAAGAAGTGACATTATAAGTTTTAATTTTTAAAAAGTGACATTTTAAGATTTATTTTTTAAGTTTTATTTTTTAATAAGTGACATTTTAACATTTATTTTTTAAGAAGTGACATTTTAAGATTTATTTTTTAAGAACTCATTAACGATTTTCATTATTGCATTTTTTAACTTTGATTATTTCGTTCCGTATTTCATTATATACCACTAAAATAATAAACTGTTGATAAAAAGTTAAAGTATACGCGTCTAAATTACCATTACCCATCTTAAAATGTCACTTATTAAAAAGTAAAACTTAAAATGTCGCTTCTAAAAAATTGAGTTCTTAAAAAAATAATTGTTAAAATGTCACTTCTTACAAAATTAATCTTAAAATGTCACTTCTTAAAAAAAAAACTTAAAAAATAAATCTTTTTTGACTGCACTCTTAAAAAAAATTTCTTTCAAAGTTACACCGCCGTGAAAACTCCTCCTTCATTTACGCTTTTGCATTTTATGTGTCCATCTTTTTTTCGATATCTTCTTAACAAAAATATAAACTTTTTTATATTTCAACATAAAAAAGTTTATATTTATGTTGAAATAAAAAGATCTCTATTTCGTCAAAGCCAAATCACTTGACACTAACATTTTTTTGTGTGAGAAATTTGTTAACTGTTCCCGGAAAAAAAAAACAGGAAAAAAGTAAATAACATACTAGAATTGGGGGGTGACTTTTTTTCAAAATCGGTATAGGTCTGTAACGACCTTTTTTTGGGAAAATGTAATCTGTTTTTTGCAAAAAATTTTTCGGCGGCGCTTCGCCGAAAAATTTTTAGCAGGGACCTCTTGATTTCCAGCTGATTCCGGATTAACAGGGGTCTCTTGATTTCCAGCAGATGCCGGATTAGCAGGTGGGCTACGTGATTCTTCAGAAGAATCTGTCAAAGCCAGATCCATTTCAAGTTGAGTCATTTGCTGAGACATTTTTGAAAATATGTTAAAATTTATTTTTTAATGAACAAAAAATAATATTTATAAAATTAATTTTTTTACAAAATTAAAATTAAATGACTTTATTATTGTTTCTTTCCTCTTTTTATAGTAATGTGATATTAAAAAAAGATAAACACAATAATAAAATCGTTTACTTTCCTTTTTTAGGGAAAGTGATTTAAATAAGATAAAAGAAACAATAGTAAAATCAATTACTTTCCTTTTTTTAGGAAAAGTGATTTAAATAAGATAAAAGAAACAATAGTAAAATCATTTACTTTCCTTTTTTTTGGGAAAGTGATTTAAATAAAAAATAAAAGAAACACTCAATAAATTTTACTTTTTAACTTTAACTTTAACTTTAACTTTAACTTTAACTTTAACTTTAACTTTAACTTTAACTTTAATTTTAACTTTAACTTTAATTTTAACTTTAACTTTAACTTTAACTTTAACTTTAACTATATTTATTGATCTTTAACAAGTTATAATATAGACGTTATACAATAGAAAATTAATATTTTTAGAGAGTAATAACAGTAAAAACCAATAGAGATTACATTTATTAGCAGAAGAGATATATTTTTTGAGATATATAAATTAATTATTAACAATATAGTCTTCCAAAAAATCCCCAAGGGTTTGCTGGTAAATTGCATCAAAATGTTGATGTTGTGGCTGTTGGATTTCTTAAAAAATAAAAGAAACAGTTTTTTTAAAAAAATTAATAATTTTAGATTACCTTCATATTGTTGCTGTTGTTGTTGGTATTGTTGTTGCTGCATTTCTTGCATTTGTTGCAACATTTGTTGCAACTGTTGTTGCATTTCAACATTTTGCTGTTGAAGTCGAGTAATTTCAGCATGGTAAACCTGAAGGTTAACGCTCATTCCAGTAATGAGCATTGCTTCTGGTGTTGGAAGCTCGTCAATTTGAGTATTAATTATGACATGGTAATCCATAATCTAAGAGTTTAAAATTTTAAAAAAAGTGTCACGGATTTTATAAGAAGCATTTTTAAAAAAAACGTAAGTTTTTTCTTCGTTTTAGTATATATTTTCAGCAAACTTTTAAAACTAAATTAAAGATTTTTTTAGTTAATTATAAAATGTTTGTGAAGAATTAACTCTGCTTTTATTGCAGATTTTCCTTGAAACTTTTTTTCCTCCTTTTTTCCCGCATTCAACTATCTTTTTTTATGGAAACGTTCAATCAAATTTCTCTTTGCCTTTTTGAAAAAAAAGGTGTGACTTTTTACGGCAATTGTGGCTTCATTTCAAGGTTATTAAAATTTATCAAATTTTTACATCAGCAACTTTTTTTGACAGTTTCAAGCTCATGACTGTTCTTTTTTTTAAACCAAATTTGTCAACTTTTCTTTCGCGCATTGCGAAAACGAACGGCAATTGTGGTTTGAGGTCTTCGATGAAGTTTTTTAATTATTTCAAGGTTTTCAAAATAATCAAAATTTTTAATCTTTCTTTTTCTTTTTTTTTGATGACTGTCAAAAAATTTTAAAAAAATGAAATTTTGGATTTATTCAAATACTATAAAAAAATATTAAAAACAGTATAAAGTAAATACATAAATTATATTCTTCAAAAGGTCATAAAGCAATATTTAAATCAATTACAGCAAAAAAATATGATAAAACATACATTTTAAGCTTCAAAAGATTGCATAGCAAAATCGGTTGTAAGTTTAACATGTTCTTTGGGTGTAATTGGTTTGCGGAACCATAAATAATCAGGAATACCGAAGACCCCAAGACTGTTGACCAAAGTAGCTATGATAAACATTTTATTCCAGTGACCATCAGGATTTTTAACAACAACTGTGTCATTAACAATTAATATATTTTCCTTTTTACAAATCAATAACCTTTTTTTTTGTCTGTGATATTTTTTTGTTGAATAAAAAATGCAAAAAAATGTTTCTTACAGTATTACATATTTACAGTAACCCGCAAAAACGAAAATTCAAACAAGAGATACCGTAATCCAAAAGCTTGCTATAAGTTACAGCGACTTACTGTAAGCTACCGTAACCCTAAGAGATCAAAGATCAAAAATGATCGTTTTACCAGTGCATAACTACTGATTGATTTTTGAAATTGCAATGAAACGTTATAATCGCAAACCTCGCAAAGCTCGAACATCTGATTGGTACACTTTGAAAGAAATTGAAAAACTGTTAAATAAACTTGTGATTGGTGATCTCATTGAAACTGAAACTGATTCTCCATATATTCATCATTGGGCTGTTTATATTGGTGTTACTGATGACAGTGGTGATCACATGATTGTTGATCGTACTGGACGAGCAAATTTTAGAAGTGTTATTTGGCGTGTAAAAAGTGATACTGAACGGGTATGTGAGCTCTACAGTTTATTCAAGTCCAAAATTTGTCGGATCAATTTTTTGTACCATAAATTTCTTTTAGATAGAGACTGCAAAAATCGATGAACTTTTTCGTGGTGGACGTATTAAATGCCGTAAAAATAATTCTCTTGATTCTTATTTTAAACGGAAACCTTGGAATGTCATAAAGAGAAATACCCGAATTCATCCCTATAGACATAGGTATCATGCTTTTTTCATGAATTGTGAAACATTTGCATATCATTGCAGATATGAACGTTACTTTCCTGGACATTTTTATTATTATCTTTCAATTTCTATTATCATTGCCGTTCCATTTGTTTTCTTATTTGCCATGCTGTTTGCTTAATTTTTTTTCGACCTCTCCTGTAAATAGCTTTGCATCTTCCGTTTTTCTGTATATTTGTTGTCGTTCTGTATTTTTTGAAAGTGAAAATAAATTCCGAAAATTTTAAAATTTTTGAAAGATATTACAATACAAAAAATGTCCAGGAAAGTTTGTCGATTGACTAATATATTACCGATTTTCGGTGCTCTCGAAAAAAACCAGAACTATGGTAAAAGTTAGCGTCGTGCACTTTCGCATTTGCAATTTTTTAAAGCTAAATCAAAAATATGGGGTTTTGAGTCTTCTAGTCTACAGAGTGATCAAGTCCGGTTTTTCAGTTGAAAATCGAGTTAAAATTTTTTCGGATCAAATGAGTTGAATCGCTTCGTCGAATCAGCTCAAAAAAAGGAAAAAAAAGGGCAAAAGAAAAAGAAAAAACGAAGCATAAATAATACTTTATTCAAAAAGAGATACATTTGTAGTATGACTTTTTCGGATCAAAATGGAAGTCCGCGTTTTTCGGTATTGCAGACTCCAATTTTTTCAGGGATAATAAAATAGTTTGTGTGACAAAATTTTTAAAAATTTTTTGTTAACAAATATTATCATTTTTTAAAATAAGGAAGGAATAAATTGAAATATTTAAAACTGTATTTCTAAAAAGCCACAGAGGGACCCTTTGCGATTTTTGGGATCCGCAAGGTTTCAAAAACAATTGGATCTACGTGCTCTTGTATGGCTTAAGAGTTCATAAATTCGAAACTCTGGTGGCTCTGAGAAATGATTAAAAATTTAACATTTTGTTGTTGAGCTTAAATTTTGAACTATGATACAAGGTAAACATTGAGAAAAATTAACAAGTCATACTTATTTCTACGAGATTGTAGAAATTGAAGATTAAGTTTTGTTTTGCCTCGATCAATGCCCCTAGAGAAAGAGAAAATTCTCTTGGCCTTTTTTTCATAGTTAAGTACATGTGAGTTGTCTCTCTTATATGCACTATTTGCACTACTGATGTGACTGAAAAAAATGGAAAGATACCAGCCTAATTCATAAAAAAGCGAACCATTTGTTGTTTTTTTGCTTAAAGATGGACTATTTTTATTCTTTTGTATTAAAAGCTTTTCACCGATTATTTGGTAAAAAACAATTATCCCTTTGTGATCAAACTCAACCATTTTCATTGCCAGTTCCTTTAATTCGTCAAATTCTCACAATCAACAGCCGAAAAAGAAAGATAAGGGATCGACTCAAATTGTTTAAAACATGCAAATTATTCCGTAATTATTTTCGTAAAATTTGTGTATTAGAAGTCGACGAATTAATTTTATCTAATCATATACGTGGCAAGTGGCCCAAGTCTCCCTTCGAAGAATATCTTATATTTGAAGACAAACATAGCTTAAGTATGGCTTTTATATTTTTCTTAAAGAAATTTCCACAGAATTTGCAAGTCAAAACAAAACAATTAAAAATCTCTTCAGAACTCCGTTCTGATTCTCGTGTGCTTGAAATTCGTCAAAAAATTGATATCTCTGTTCTGGAATATTTTCGAATACATTTAACGACTTTTAAAGCTGATTTATTTATGCTATTTGTGGTGCCATCTTTAACATCTTTGGGGGTGTTTTTTGAAAGTGTTGAAGCTGGAAATGTTTTTGAATTACTATTATTAAATGTACCCAATTTAAGACATCTAAAGTAAGTTCTTTATTTTTGAACTCGGTAATCTGCAATAAATTTCGGCGTTGAAGCCAGAAAGAAAACATTTTCATTGATTTTTTTTTGGTTTTATGTATGCTTTGTGTCAAAAAAGTTAAAATTAAAGAATCGCCCCCCCCCCCCCCCATTTATGAAAAAATAAGTGTTTTGTTTCCTTTCAAAAATTTGCATTATTAAAATCAGTTTACATTCTTTTCTTTTTTAACTGCGCTGAGAGGAGAAAAATATATTACTATAAAAGATGGTCATTGCCACTTTTTAAAGTATCCCCCCTCCCTCATTTTTATTTTTGACCTGATTTCAGTATTTTTTAAAAACAAGGGGGATAATATAAAAAACGGTATTCCCCCAAGGCATGGCACCTAGGCGGGTCGGGCCGGAGATGAAAAATTATGCCCGCGGGTTTGTTATCTAATGATTTTTTGGGCTTTTTTTAATGGGAAATGTAAAATTTTCTCAAAATATAATATAAATTGAACCAATTATCAAAATGAATACATTTTTTAAGCTAAATTTTTTTTAAGGAGTTGTTTTCAGTCTTTTTTAGCAGTACAAAGTTGATTTTAAAAAAGCAAAAGAAATTCGGGTTTACCCAGACTCGCCTCGGTACCGGGCTGGGGCGGGTTTTGATTTAACTGGCGCGGGCCGTGGGGGGGCACTAAAAAGTTGCCCCGATGCCATGCCTATTTCCCCCTCATTTGAAATAACCATGTTGTCCGTAATTTACATGGATCTACTCAGAAAAACGGGTTAGGTAAAAAATGCACACAATCTGTGTAAAAAGTGTGAGTTGCACATTTTACATAATCCTCTTTTCTGTGTACCAAACTGACATAAAAGAAAAAAAATAATGTTTGATCTTTTGCATTTTTGTAGGTGTTCGTGGCAAGAAAATTCAACTTCGCTGAAAAATGCTGCAAAAATTAAAAGATCAACGAAATTAAAAAGTTTAACGTTTTGGGAAATACCTTTTTGTCCTTAAATTGTAAGGGTCCCCCCTGTGCGTATATTTTTGGTACTTATTTTTTCATTTTTTCAAAGGGTCCCCCCTTTGCTGTTTTTGCAATTTTTTGGGGTTGTTTTTTAAGTAGATATTAATCTTGGACACATCCACAGATTCAAATGGTCGAAGTATCCTTTTATTATATTTAAGAGTCTTTTACAATATGTATCCTATGTTTATTTTTATGGGGCTGTTCAGCTCACTTCTTAAAAAGCTGAAGTCATAATGAATGTAGTTGAAGGGATGTTTGCCTCTGATGGAAATCTTAATCTTGTAAAATCTAATTTAAAAGGTGTTGCCACGGACGGTGGTTATGTTATGCTTGGAATTCATACTGGTTTAAAAGCTAGATTAAAAGAATTTGCATCGAATCCATTATTGACCCACACCCATTGTTTTGCTCATAAATTAGAGATCTCATCAAATAAAGCTTTCAACAATTCTGGAAAATGGTTTTAACATCAAAAAAATATTACAACAGCAATTAACAGCTTGTCAAATTTTTACGGTTTAAGTCTGTTAAAAGAAAGGCTGAACTTGTTCAAACTTGTGGGGAGATAAAAAGTAAAAATGTATAAATTAAAAAGGATTTTTACTGTTCGCTGGACTGGTACTCAAGTTATAGCCATTAATAGTGTTTTAAAAATGTATACCTGTGTATGACAAAATCTTATTATTATTGTGGACGATGAGAGCAATGAAAATGCACAAAGAAAGGATACGGCAGAAGATTATCTTGAAAACATTAATTTTTTTGTAACGTTGTCTTTCTTTGAAGATGTGTTTCAAATAATGCAAAAAAATTTTTTCATTTACCAAAAAGAAGCTTCTGTTGTTCCTAGCCAAAAATTTTCATATGAAAATCTTGAAACTCAACTTCAGTCATTATCCGAAAATGATGCCTCAGTTTTATAATCTTCGCTCAAAAGGTTCAGATATAAGGTAGAATACGGAAAAATGAAAAGTAGTTACACATGCAAAAAACACGTTTATGATAGCAACCTTAGAGCTTCTGATAATGTCATCCTTTTTTGGATTACAATAAAATTCGAAAGCCGGATAATCAAATGGTTGTACAAGTCATTAATGATGAACGTGAAAGAGAACTTGAAGAATTTACACAATAAGATCGACCTTTATCCGAACAATTGGCCAAGTTTGAATTCAGAAAAGAATTCATTTATGAGCTTATTAAAAGCCTTGCACATTATTATGAAGACGATAAAATTGACGAATTTGAAGCATTGAATGTTAAAATGTTGGAAGTAAACTATGGGGAAATTACTTTTCCTGAAAACAGTCAGCAAAAACATAAATTTCTTTCAAGACGCTTTCAAATTAACACTACTAACATTGGATTGCAATATGAAGATTTCTTAAAAAATATTGCAACTACAGTAACTGATACAACTTTTAAAGAATGGATCAAGCTGGCCCCACAGTGTTTTATGCTAAAGTACTCGAAACAGCAGAAAGCAATGACCTCACTGATTTAAGCGATGAAATTTATGATTATTTGGGAAGCGCTACGACCGTTCCCGTTGGTTCAGCGGATGCTGACAACGGGTTCAGTGTTCAGTTTAATTCTCTGGATTCTCGGAGAAGCAGATTAAGCATAAAAACAACAGACAACATCCTTAAAACAAGATTAAATGGACCACCGATTGCAAAATTTGTTTGCTACAAATTTGTTGAAGAATGGAAAAATTTTGGAAATCTTACTTCTGACGCGCGACATGCACGTGATCCTGCAAAAAAAAAAACCAAAGATATCATCGAAAGTGACGATCTTGTTCCCATCAGAGAGGAAGAAAACAAAAATCGCTGGGAACATAGCTTTGAAATTTTTGTTCCTGATTCGTTTAATCATCATATTTTTTAATACATTTGAACATTTAAACAATTATAAAATTGTTTCATTTTTAAACCGACTTTTTCAATTATTTTGTAAAACTAAATAAATAAAATAATTTATAATTATTCTCTAAATAACAAAAGAATCCGTAAATATTTTCCAAAAAATTTCCGAAAACCAGTGTACTCCCCTCTTTGCCCCTTTTTTGGAAAAATTTGATCTGAGGTCTGTCTGTCTGTGGGGTGACTAAAGTCACCCCCAATTCTAGTATGGTAAATAATTTTCAAAAAGTTTTTATACTTTTGATTATTTTGTCACAAAACACTTTTTTAATCTAACATTTCGGTAAACACAGTAGTTTGAAATGATAAATGTTACATAAACGTAATCCATGGAAGTAATTCCAAGAAGGAAAATTCCATCGAAACTATTTCGACTTAAAAGAACTGCAACATTTTTTGTCAAAAAAACACTCCACTTGAATATCACAAAATAATTTCAAAATTTAAACTTTGCTGCAAATATTTCTTAGAAAAACGCTTGATTGAAAATTAGAGAAAAAACTCGTTTCGCATCACTTTTTGAAGGAATCGGAGATTATATTTTTGCTCTTTTGCTGATAGTTATTACTTAAGTTTTAATGCTATGAAATTTGCTAAAGCGTATAGGAATGTAACTTTTATCGTTTTAAATTATTTAATATTTGTAGCATTTTTAGGTTCTTCATGGAAATAAACATTTTGTGAATTTTTATCTCTTTTTATTTTTACTGCGTCAAATGTTTTGGCATCACAAAACTTCTTTCTAATATCTGTTGCAGTTTTGGCAGTAATAATTGATTTGTTTTTCTTCAATTTCGATTGCTTTAAATCTGTTGTAGAATTCGCTGCTCTTCTTGTCGAACGTTTCAAATTTCCATCCACTTCAACATGTATTAATATAAAAAAACTATAATTACATGTTGAAGTTGATATATTAATATGTAAAAAAGCTCTAAAATATTCAAACAAGGAGCAAAAACCAACTCCTATAAATTTTTTGTTCTGTGCGTTGTTAGATTTTTTTTTTCAAGAAGAGTACGCATTTGTCAAAAAATATAAAAATGTGAAGGAGGAGCTTTCACTGGCATTACAGCCCTTAATAGCGATGGTTCTTTAAAAGAGACGAGGTCAGTGAAAATAAATCTTTCTTTCTTTCTCAAAGTCAGATTTTTTTGCTGACTGCCCTTTTCATTTCTTTTGAAAATTTTGCTACATTTTAGTTGTTGGTTTTTGCCTCTTGTTTGAATATTTTAGAGTTTTTTTTTCATATTTATATCAGCCGTGAATACTCTTCTCAATCCTCATTTGATTAAAGTAATGGATTGTAAAACGCGATCTTAAAATTTGTGATTTTGGAAGTTGCTCAAGAGCAATATTTCCAATGTTTAAATTAGTAAGATTTTGCCCGTCAAAAAAAGATTTGTATCTAAGCTTTCAAACTTGGCAAGAATGCAAACTAATAAAACATTTGTGCTAAACAAATCTTTTATGTACCAGTATACTACATATTCTGGAAAAAAACTGAGTACTCCCGAGTGCTCCGAACAAAGTTATAGAGGATTTTCTATATTCTTCAAAACTTTGCAGTAAAACAGTATTCATCCGTTTCACAGTAAAAAAGCGTTGCGCAAAAAAACATTTTATGTGTTATTCCGCCAGCTCCAAAAATATCAATAGCAAATGTGATGAGTTCACCTTCTAAGATAATTTCAGGGGCTTTATAGTATGTGGTGTGGGGTAAAACGGGGAAGTATTGGAAATATTTGTAAAGAAGGGATGGGGATAATATTTTATTCACAATAATAAAATATA
>JAQIXH010000085.1:0-23076 GCA_034700145.1 Panagrolaimus detritophagus
GCAAAAAGGTGTTTCTAAGACGAAAGAGACACCTTTTATTACATCAATTTCCCTCGCTTTCTTTTACTTTGTTTTTTTGTTTTTGCTCACCAGGTGAAGCAGATATATCTCTCCCTTTAATTTCGGGCTTTGAAAAATCCAAAAAGTAAAAAAAAAAATATTGAGAATGAAGACAAGCATTAAAAAATCTTGATTATATTGAGTAAAACCTTGATGTCAGTTGCTTTTCAATTTCGGGCCTCCTTTTCTGCTAAAAATATTCCTTTTCATTTCGGCATTGCTTTACTTTTTTTTTGTTCTGCTTTTCTTTTTGGATTTTGTGCTGCCTAACAGGCGCATTTTTCAATGTTTGGAGTTGTCTTTTTTTGCTTATTGTTCAACTACTACTACATTTGATCAAAAGCTGCCTGCTTTTAACCAAATTTTATTTATCATGTCTTTTGTTCAAACTATGTTTTTTAGGCTTTACATATTGTATTTGACCCGGATCTTTTTTCGGACTTTTTCAAAGTTCTCCTTTGTGTGCAAAAAAGAAAAACAATTAATCAGCCATATGCGTGGTTTTTTTTTCCTTTTCGAATAAAAGCTTTTGCCATAGAAATTTCATTTCATATTTTTTTGCTTTTATTTTCCTTACAAATGATTTAAGATTGGCGCCAATAAAGAAAGTGAAACATAAATGTCACTGAAACATTTTGATATTTTTTTGTTACCTTTTGAATCACACATGTGATTCTTATTTTTTCTTTACATTTTTATTTTTTCATTGCTTCGTGCATTTGCATGTTTATTCTTTTTTTTTGTCCTTTTGTTAAAATGCCTAAAAAAATAATGTAATAAATCTTGTTCACAGTTTAATGAGATGCGCAAAACATGACTCCGTAAAAAAAAGACATTGCATCGGGTCCTTTTTTTTTTCTTTATCCCGTTTCATTTTAAATTAAGCATTATTTTTTCTTTTCTATTTTTTGAAAGAGTCATTATTAAAGTAAATCTTAAAGCCCTTTGGGCCAATCGAAACCAAAACCTCATTTTTTGGGGGCAAAGGAGGAAAAAAACTGAAGAAAAAAAGAAGGGCATTTTGTCATGTTTATTGATTATCCTTTAATGCTTTTGGTTGTGTGTTTTTTGGGCTTTAACTTTAAAAAATATTTTTATTCATAAAAAAAATTCATTTATATTTTTAGATGATCTCCAGAGGAGCAATATATTTTTTGCTCTGTTTTGTTTTTCATTTCACCTTTGGGGAAAGCGGAAACAACAATAATGCAAAAGGACAAAATTTAATTCTACTTTTAATTGATGGATATAGCGCAGAACTTTTTAATCGAACAAATGCCGCAATTAAAGTTGGAGCAGAAACTTTATTATCAAATGGGGTTCATGCAGAATATTTACAACCTGTATTTCCAACACAAAGCTATCCTAATTGGTATTCACTTGCAACAGGTTTGTATCGTTCTGAGATACCAAAAAAGATTAAAAAATATTTTCTTAAAACAATAAAACTTTATGATTTTTGAGTACTGTAATCTGTTGTATACAGCGTTTAATATCAAAATATCGATCCTTTTTTGTTAAACATTATTTAAACAATTAAATTAAGTTATCATTTCAAACATAAATTTTGAAGCATCTAAATACGTTTTTTAATTATAATTTTCCCTCTTTTTTCAACACTGCTTATTTACAAATTAAAACTTTTTCCATTTTGTTTTCATTTCTTTTTATTGCCGAAACACAAACTTTATATTTCATTTCTAACGTTTTTATTTTGTTTTAAAACTTTAACCATAAAATTTAATTTTAAACATTTCATCTTTAAATCAAAAAAGAAGAAAAATTGCTATTAGCAATTTGCCTCAATTTTTTTGAAATATGCCAAAGAAAATTTCAATACCTCGCGATTTCGATCTAACGGTTCAATAAACTTTCATCTTTTAACTCCTTTTTAAAAAAGTGTAATAGATTTCTTTTATTCCACCCTCAATGCTTTTATTTAATCGGGTCAAAATTGACTCAATACTTCATCAAAAAAAAATGAGTGAGAACAGTGGTGAAGAAAGCTGGCAATTTATCAATTTGCGGCCTGTCAGAAAAGAAAATCTGCCTGCAATTTTCTTTTCACTTTTTTCTCTTCCAAAATAATATTGAAAAAAAAAACACATAAAAAAATTGCATCCAAATAAATAATCGTTTTTTTTTAAATTCAGGATTATACGTTGAAAATCATAATTTTACAAGTGATTACATGTACAATGAAAATTTGGATATTTACTTTGAAAGGGATGAAGGAGTTAATGATACACATCATTCATGGTGGGATGGATTACCAGATCCATTATGGTATACTGTAGGCAAAGCATCAATTGATGTACATTGTTATTGGTTTGCAACATGTCATGTAAGATGATCCCCCTCTTTCTTTCTTTTTAAATATACATTATTATTTGTGAAATAAGAGTACATAATTCTTTTTTTTAAGCGTGCACATCGTGATTTGGTTGTTCAAGTTCCAAAAACTAGAAGACATAATTTTAAAGATGCTGATAATCTTGATATTTTTCCACATTTGCCAAGGATGATGAAACATATTAAAAAATATCAACCTTATCGTCAACAAGTTAGTTTAAAAGTTTAAAAAAATTTTATGAGTCTCATATTGGTTCGGCTTTTACCGTCAAAAATTTTTATGCGTTTTTTCCTTTTTTTCAAAATATAATGTTTCACAAGAATTTTATACAATTTATATTTCATAAAAAACATAACAAAGCTTGAGCTTACAAATATTATTAAAATCGTTACGGTATTTTTATCAATAAACTGCAAATTTTTTAAGCTTGTTCTTCTTCGATACAATGGTGTTGCAAATGCTTTAAGAATGTTTGGTGAAGAAAATGATGCAATTAATGAAGCTTTATCAAATGCTGATGTATTGATAAGAAAAATTCAAGAAGAAATGGATTCAAATGAATTATTTGAAACAACAAATTTAATGGTAATATCGGATCATGGATTAATGGATATTTATGAAGATGAAAAATTTTATATTGAAGATTGCCTATCCGATTTGGCAAAAGTTAAACATGTTGTAAATTCAATGTCATTAATGATGATTTATCCAGAAGAAGGTGAAGAAGATACAGTATTTTTTGAGCTTAAAGTTTGTGATCAATGGGCTCCAATGGGTGATTATGAAGGTGATGAAGTACCTTTAGTTGGAATTCATCGAAAACGTGAAATTCCTGAACAATATCATTGGAAGAATGCAAGAAATATTGCACCAATTGTTGTCATTCCGAGGCCAGGCGCTGTAATATTAACGGTAAAAATAAATAATCAATAAACTTTATTTTAACAATAAACAAATTTTAGAGGCATATTAAAACTAATGAAGTAACCGAAGCAAATGCAAAAGATTATAGAATGTTATCGGGTTGGGATAACAACTATCCAGAAATGCATGGAATTTTTATGGCAAGAGGGCCTGGTTTGTTACTGTAATCGCAATTAGATTAATTGTGTAATATTTTAGCATTCAAAGTTGATCATACAATTCCACCATTAAAAATTGTTGATGTTTATCAGGTACATAACCATTTGGAAAAATTTGTTCTTAAAGATATATTAGTTTACTTTTGCAATTATCACCCATTTTATTTCAGATTGTTATGAATATTCTCGGAGTTGAACCTGGGCATAAACATAATGGAACATGGTCTGACGTTGAAAATATGCTTTCTGATGGTTGGGAATCACGTGTTGAAGATTCAAGTGCATTTTCTCATACACAAAATTGGTCAATTTTTTCAAGTTTATTGCTCAGCATTATAATTTTACGATATCTTTAAAAAAGAGCTAAAAACGGTACTTTAAAAGTTGTTTGATTTTATTTCAATGTTATTTTTGTACAATACAGTTTTAATTGTTTTACATTTCCTTCTTTTTATTCTTCTTCTGCTATCGCCTGTTTAACCGGTGCCATTGCTTTCTTTCTTTCCTTTGATCTATGCATTGTTAATTTAAGAGAAATGATTGTTGTTATTAACATTCTCTTAGCTTGTATGTGTTACAAAACTTTGACATTTTTTAACGACATCATTTAATATTATTACATTGCAAAAAATATATCCTTTTTTAATTAATTCACCTAGATTTTTTAATTTTACTTTTTTTGTTTCTCCCAAACAAGCTTTCTTCCACGCATTTTTTTACAATCATTTTCTCTTATTCCCCCCATCAAAAAAGAAAAAAAACCGAATAAATTTTCTTTTTTTTATCTTCTTGTCGTAACTGATTTCACTTACAAAATCGAGGCGATAATATATGTATGAATATGATCTTTCTTTACGATCTAACAAATAATCATTAAAGAAAAAAAGGGGGGAACAAAATGAAATAGGACGGACAAAGATGACCTAATTGAGATGCGCAAAGAGATCCAGAAATGATGAACAAAAAAAAGAAAACGAAAAATAGAGATATTACCGGTTGTATGAATTGACGATATTAAGTTTTTATCTTTGTAAAAAAAACTTTTTTTTTCTCAATGAAATATATTTTTGTTGTTTTTTTGGTTTTTTATTTAAATTTTGTAAAAGCTGGTATGTAAATAATTTTTTAAAAATGCATTTAATTTAAATTTTTTAAAGATCGGCAATTTATTTGTCCAAATAATGGTAATCCAAAATTAGATGAAAATGGAGCACCCGTTCAATGTTTACCGGGTCAAGCATCTGATGTTGTATGTGGAAGAGGATTTTCATGCTTTTTCTCAGGTTTCAATTATCAATGTTGTCCCACAGCTGAAGAAGATTATGATGAACAAATTGGCACTGTTGAATGCCCTACAGGATCTTTAAGCATTTTAGATTCAACTGGAAATTTGCTTAGATGTAATCCTCGAACAGGAGGATGTCCTAAAGTAAAAAGTTTTTGAAAAAAAGTATCTTCCAAAAAAATTTTTTTTAGACAAATCAATTTTGTTCACGACAAAATTCACAAGCAATTTGTTGTGAAAGTTTAAAACAGCCAAAGCCAACAAGCAAGCCAGCAAATATCCCAACAACTCGTCAATCATTTACAAATCCACCACCCACAAAATCTGTTTATCCAATTAGAAAATCATCAAAAGAAGAAAGCATATTAGATTTAGAATGTCCTCGAAATGCTCTTACCGTACTTAGTGACACTGGAGAGCCATTTACTTGTAATAGCTTTAAAAAATGTCCAAGTGTAAGTTATTATAATATTTATTATTTTAAAAAAGCATATTGTAACATTTTAATTCTAAAAGTTTTCCAATTAATTCTAAAAGGTTACTGTATTTATCTAAAGAAGACATTCTTTTATATTATTTTATTTTAGGATAACATGTACTGTCATCGTGTTGGACGCCAATCAATTTGTTGTGAAAGTCTTATAACAGCAAAAAATGAGCTTGATATAATAACAACAACAAAGAAGCCCGAAGAGACCCCTGAATCATCTGGTTTTAACCCACTTAAATATACCCCAGAAGAAGCTCTTCGACATGTTGATGAATTGGAAATTCAAAAAGATTTAGAGCGAGCCACTGTTAAACAAACAACCGCTGAAACAACAACTTCAAAAGTAACAACAAAAAAGACTATTAAGCATCGTAATTATGCTGATAATGAAAACACAAGACGGATTACACTTCCACAATATGTTTCACGTGAAAAGGTTACATCTGAACCCGAAATTTCCGAAACATTAGCTCCATCAACTCAAAAACAAACTCGTCGCCCAAATATTCAAGATAATAACGTTCGAAGTCAAACTGAAGCTCGTGCATTTGGAGCTCAAACTAATGCTGAAGAAAATGAACGACAATCTGCCATTGATTCTGTTGAATATAAACCACACAATAGCGGAGGATATGCATTTTCAAGAAAGCTTGAAAAGATTAACGGAAGAGCCCAAAATCCTAATCAAAAAGCTCTTGCACAACAATTTCTTGTTGATCAAATACGTGAAGGTTGGCCATATAATGAAAAATTCTATCGTCCAGAAAGTAAGTAGAAAAATAAATGCAAATATATTTAAATAAATAGTTTCAGCAACAGCAGTACTTAAAAGAGGGAGCAGGACGGAAGCAATAATCCATTTTCCAAATTAATATATGTAATAATAATTGTTTTTTAACTTTTAATGCTAATAAATCATTTATAACTATA
Source organism: Panagrolaimus detritophagus (assembly GCA_034700145.1). Classification (NCBI taxonomy): domain Eukaryota; kingdom Metazoa; phylum Nematoda; class Chromadorea; order Rhabditida; family Panagrolaimidae; genus Panagrolaimus; species Panagrolaimus detritophagus. The sequence goes on from JAQIXH010000085.1 coordinate 6,201, forward strand.
AAACTACATAACAGATAAAAAACAAATATTAAACATTGACTTTGGGCTTTGGTTGTTCGCCAATACGAGATTTAACAAATTCATAAATAGCATCAAGACGTTCATTTTCTAAATAACCAATTTCAGGAAAAGGATTACCTAAAATGAATGACGTAATATATAGAAAAAATAAATAAACACACCTTTAAGCTCAATAACACCTATATATGCAGTTTGATAACGTTCATTTCTCGGCATTTTCAAAGTAACATATCGTGTTCTTGGTAGACGAAAAAGATTTGTATACGGTTCTTCCATTTCTTTAAATCTTGGAATAATAACATGTTCCATTTTATCCAAAAGATCTTTTTCCATTAACCACCAATTCATCATTTCATTGGTATATTCATCATTCATTCCTCGATGTATTCCAAGTTGGATTAACTAAAAGTATGTCGAATAAATTAGTAAATTATAAAATATAAGCTTACTCTTTCCATATAAGGACGTAACTCTTCTGCACGATTATATTTAATTTCAATTCTTTCTTCACGAACTAAACGAGTTAAAGATGAACGTAATATTTCAAGTCGTCCTCTCAATGGATCATACTTTGGTGATTTAAGTTTTTGTGGAATGTGACCAATAGGAACTTTGATACGTGGTAATGATGGAACTGTTGCCAAAGATCGTCGAAGAAAGACATTTTGAAGTATACAAAGTTGACGAACATTGGATAATTTGCTGATCATTGTTGTTGAACGAAACTGAAAAAAAATAAATGAAAAATGTAAACTTTTCACGATTTTAAAAAGTGCAAAAAACGTTGAACTTTTATAAAAAAGTTTTCGCCGCGTGCAGCATGCTTTGGGACTTTCGTTGTTCACTCAGTCTTTGACGCATTTTTGTTGTTGATGACTGAAAAATAAAGGAAGAACTTCCGTGCCTTTCCTTGAATAACGTATTCCATTTGAATGATAAAAATAAAAGAAATCTTACAAAATTTGATAATTTTTGTGATGTTTTAAATTGCATAATTTCTGGACTCATTAATTCTTTATTTTGTTGTTGAAGAAAATCAAATGAAGTTTTACTTGTAACCTATAAAAGCTTTCAGTTGCACATTATTTAACAACTTAATTAATAATCTTTAAATTCAAATGTTAAAGGTTGAGGATGTTTCATTTTTTTAAATAGTTTCTATAAAAATTACATACATTTTTAGTTTCAATCAAGTTTTCAGAAGCTTCAATATGAAGTGAAAGGGTGCTTTTGTTGCAATCTTTTTTAACTTTAGTTTCCCATTCTTTTTTCATTTCTTGCGCTTTTAAACTTTCATGAAAATTTGGTGTATCATTTTTCTTCCAATCATTTAAAGCATTTTTTGAATCATTTTTATAATCAAAGAAATCTATTTTGTTTTATTGAAAACTGTAGTTTCAAATTATTAATAAATGCAAAGTATTAAAGCATAAAAATTTAACTAATCATTTACTTAATTTTTACAAAAAAAGCACTTTAGAAGATGAAACTGCAGTATTCTCATTTTTTTGACCATTATTATTTTGACTCTTTTTTGAAAATGGGGTGCTTTTTGATTGCTCAAATTTGATATTTTCAGATTTATTATTTTTATTTAAATTGATGCTATTAAATTGTTCATTATTATTGTTATTCAATCCTTTTGTAGCATTATTTCCATAGAATTGATTGCTTTTTGATGGCAAACATCGATCTTTTGTCAATAAAATAACACGCTTTGAAGACATAACTATAAAAGTAATTATTATTTAAATCATTTTTAAAAAGTATATCAAATCACATATGGAAAAAATGCGCAAATAATGGTTCAAAGACAAAGAAGAAGTAAATCATATATTTAAGTTTTAAATTTTTTTTTAATTTTAAAAGCTACTTTGTAGAACGAAAAATTTAAAATTACGTTTATCAAATAACAAAATTCAAATTTTCTTATTTGTACAAAAGAGGGCGGTCCCAGACACACTCTTACATATGTATGTTTTTTGACAGATATAAACAATATCTTTTCCTTTTTGCACAGATGATTTTTTATAGTAAAATACAGAAAACGTATGATACTATGCGCTTCCCATATGTTTCCTATGCGGTTGAAGTGACTTCGCATAGGAAACATATGGGAAGATTATTAGCTTCATATAGGAAGGTTATAGGATTTTTCGGATTTAAATATCAAAGAAAGATATGACGGAAAGCCATAAGTTTTCTCGCTCAAGTACTGTAAATATTATTGTCCTTGGAATAATGCCAGCGAAAAAAAGTGATACGCGTTAGCAAAAATCTGTGTGGTTATGTGAAATATAATTGTAAAAAATATTATTAAATCAAAGCTGAATATTGCATCATTCTTATCACATTTTACATTGTACGTCTGATAAATTTTTTGGAAACCATTACACTTATTTTTTGCTAGAAGCAGAAAGACGTTTTGCTAAGATTGATTTATATTTCGTTGTCGAAATTTTACGAACCATTGTCGGGCCCGAGCATTTATGTATTTTTTAAATAAAATAAAAATTTCGTTAACAATTTTTTCAAATTTTTCCTTTAAATTCGTATAATAATTTACTGTATTTTTTCGAAAATGTGTTGAAATGAATAAGCAAGTAATCAAATTAAATTTTAGATGACAACAAGGGAAGAATTTTTGTTCTCCAAGAACAAACATCAAAATTTTACAAATGATGCTTCAAATAATACTGATTATGAAAGTCAATATTTAAATCATAATTTGAATCAAAATCAAAAACTTCCACCTTTAAAACCTGTTCTGTTTTCCAGCAAGTCTTACAATGAAAAATACTATAGTAAATAAACTGAAATGCTGCAGCCCCCCTCCCCCCCAAAAAAATAACATTAGCTTTTTAAAATTATTAACTGTGTTACCAAGCATCCGTCTGCGAAAGCGTTTTTCGAAAATGATCAAAAGCATTTGCCGCAGATCAAAGGAAGCCGCAAGAGGCGATTTTCCATTTCTGGACGAAGCCAATGGCAGAGCCAACGGCAATTTTTTAAAAATCGGTGACAGAGAAAAAAGTTATGGTATTTTAAGAATGTTTAAATAAAATATTTCTAAAAAATACTTTGCTTTTAAAATCTTTTTGTGGAGGACTGTAGCAAATACTAAATTACCAGATTCCACAGTATCTGATAATTATGAAAGAAAGAAAAAATCGTGGAATAAATCAGTTAATGTTTGTTTAAATATTTTTAAACTTAATGATAAATCAGAAGAGGAAGAAGTTAAAAAGAATTGGGAAAAAGAAAGTTCAGATACCAAAAATAGCAGCACTCTTTCCCTTCACATTGCCGCTTATGAAAATTCAATTGTTGGATTTAATGGTAAAAATGTTGCATTAAAAAACAAGAAAATTAATTTGAATACGCATCTCTTTTCTGATTCATTTATACAAGTAATATAATACAATGTTTTAAAAACAATGTTTTAAATTTAACATTTTTACAGAATTCATTTGAATGCCCGAGACAACAAAAAGAAGATCAAAAAGCTGATCCAGAATTAATGCAATTTAAAGCAAGCCAAAGATTGCTTAACCCAAATCAATCCAATGCATCAAATAATGCACAACTTGCAAATTCTATCATTAAACCATTTTCCGTTCGAATGTCGAACATTTCTGTACAACCTAATCCAGTACCTGTTCAAATACGTCAACGACAATCTTTCAATAATCAACAAAATAGTGGTTATGGTTTTGTAGGTTTTGTTTTTCTCTCAAAAAAATCAAAAAAAGGGGATAAACAATTCATGGTCTCATTTATAAAAAAGTAATAATTTTTCTAGAACAATGTCTTCTTTTATGCGCTTTAAAATTTACAAATGACTGTAGCTCTCCTATTTTAAAAAACGTTTGTGAGCACACTTTTCGTTTGGTCGTATTTCAACTACGTAGAGAAAAATTTTCCAAATAAGACATTTTTGAATTTCTCTTTGCTAGGTCCGTGAAAATTCATTAGTTTTTTCTAACTTTGTAGATCAGAACTATCTTTTGTTGGTATTATAAAAATTTTAAACTTCTTTCTAATAAAGTAACTTTAAAATACAATAACTTGCAACCCAATCTTTTAAAATGGTATTGCTTTTTTTCGTTACTATATTTATAATTGTATCATTTTAGCTTGTATTAGTAATTGGTGACTTTCATATCCCTCAACGTGCACATAATATGCCAGCAAAATTTAAGAAGCTTTTAGTACCAAACAAAATGCAACATATATTGTGTACTGGTGATTTAACAAGCACAGAAATTGTTGATTATCTTCGATCACTTGCAAATGATGTTCATATTTGTCGTGGTGATTTTGATGAAGATTCATCATTTCCTGAAACAAAGATAATTACTGTTGGAGCATTTCGTATTGGTCTTATGCATGGACATCAATTAGTTCCATGGGGTAACCTTGATGTAAACCTTTTTCAGTTAATTTTTGTTTTGATTATGAGTCATTCTTTTTTTTAGTCCATGGAACTTGTTGCACGTCAGCTAAATGTTGACGTTCTTGTTTCGGGCAATACCCATAAAAGTCAAGTATATGAAAAAGATGGAGTATTTTATGTTAATCCAGGATCAGCAACAGGAGCATTTTCAACTATTCAAGAGTTTGTTCACTTTCTTTCTGTACCATAACCTCAATCTTTTCTTTAGGAATGTTGTGCCTTCTTTTGCATTAATGGATGTTAGATTGGATACAATCGTAACTTACACTTATCATCTTATTGACAATGAAGTCAAAGTTGATCGTATTATTTTCAAGAAGCAAGCATAATATTTTGCAATTATTAAATTATTATTTTATTTGACAACAAAACGGATATCTTTATTTATGTATAATAATTTTTGCTGTGTTTATCTTTTGTTAAGTTATTTATATTTTAAAAAAATACGACATTTTTTAAGTAATAACAAAAAAGTGTCACTTCAAAAATTCTTTTGATTTGTTGAATTACAAAAAAAGCTCAAATTTATTAAAATATAACAACAAAAAACAAAAAGTTGAATTCCGATTTATTTGAAATTACGAGGAGCAATTACCTAATTCCATAAGATAGACGGCAAGGACTTTTGTCCCATCCATGTAATTTGTAATGTTTATTTTTTCATTTTGTGAATGTGCCATATCATCACAAGCTCCAATTGGTAAAAGCATAACATTCTTTTGTGTAAGCTCTTGGAATGTTAAAGTGACAGGAATGCTTCCACCTTCACAAATGTAATCGGGTTCAGTACCAAAAACAGTTTTAATTGCTTTTGCCCCTGCTTGATAATGTGGATTTTTATAATCAGCTAACCATGGTTTGCTTCCTTTTGTTGGATAAACTCTGAAAAATTGTTTTACAATATTTTCAGTTAAACAAATATTTTAAAATTACTTGAACTGATTTGGTGATTTTCTTTGTGCCCACAGTTTATTCAAATAATCAACCACACATTTATCAACCGCTTTCGGGGTCATATCAGGTACAATACGAAGACTAAATTTTCCAACAACTTTTGCAGGAATAACAGTTTTTGCCCCAGGTCCAGCAAAGGCCCCTTCAATTCCATGAATAGAAAGCGATGGAAAGCGCCAACGATTCATTAAAATTTTAACTTTGTCATCCGTGACCAGTTTGTGAGCTTTGAGATCATTACGATAATCATCAATGTCAAAATCGATTTTTTTGTAGAGCTCAATTTCTTCAGCTGTTACAGGGGCAACTTGTTCATGAATTCCATCAATTTTAATTGTACCCTCAGCATCAATTAATTGAGACATAAGCCAACAAAGATCAGCCATTCCTTCATGACTGAAAATTTTGTTTTTTTTATTCAAAATTCTTAAACCATATTAATGGCTTACACTGTGCCTCCAAATACTCCTGAATGTAAATCTTGTTGGCAAACAGAAATTTCAACGCAGTAATAACAAAGCCCGCTGAAACGTGTTTAAATATGTAAATTCATTTATGTTGATAAGTTGTTACCGTAATCCATATGCTAAACATGGTTTAGATTTTCCAAGCCAGTAACTATCCGAAATGCAAGTAAACTCAACATCCGATAAAAAGCTATCCTTATGTTTTATCAAAATATCATCCAAACCAACAGATCCACTTTCTTCCATTCCTTCAAGGACAAATTTGATATTGATTGGAATATCAACTTTCATTTCTTGTAAAGTTTCAATGGCATTTATCCATGCCATTACAGGCCCTTTATCATCGGTTGAACCTCTTCCATATAACTTTCCATCTCTTTCAGTAAGTTTAAAAGGATCAGAATCCCATCCATCACAAAGTGCAGCAGGTTGAACATCAAGATGCCCATAAATGCATAAAGTTTTCTTTGATTTATCTTGTCCAAGTGTTGCAAACAATACTCGAGGCAAATCCAATATTGTACCATCAGGCATTTCTTGTTTTCCATTTTGAATTTGTTCACAAGTTGCTCCAAGTTTTTCCAATTCCTAAAAACAACAGTATCGTTTATTACTTTTATCTTCACAAAAACCTTTTGAGTCCAATCAATCATCCGAAACACGTCATTGCGATGACCAGCTTCAGCTGAAACACTTGGAATTTCAACTGCACGTCGAAGTCGATCAATAAACCTGTCTTTCTTTTTTTCAATACACCTTTAAAAATAAAAATTTTGAAATTTGTTCTGAAAATTATAATTAAACTTACTCAGAAAGCTTTTCAAATTCAACCATTTTAAATAAATGAAAATAAAATTTTACCTTAAATTTAAAAAAAATTATGTACAAGATAAAATTTATATGACATAGAACACGTCTTTCTTATCAATATTACTGCCTTAATTTTTGCAGTTGTTTTTTTTCCAATATTTTTTACAGCTTATATTTTGTGTTTGAATCATCAAAAATCAAACTAATAAAAAACGTGAACAATATAAAAAAAAGAAAGTAAAGCTTTTTATTAAAACAATTTTTGGTGAAATTTGGCATTTTACTAAAACTATTGAAAAGACAAAAAATTAAAGCACACATTTTTAGAAGTTTCTTTACACATAATAACATTTTGGGATAAATTAAAGAAGATACACAGCGGAAAAAAAGGGTGAAGAAAAAACCTCGCCCATTACTTTTGCGTCACTGTCACCAACTTTTTAAGCATATTTCAAGGGGTATAAAAACTTTGTTTACCCTAGAAATTCACCTGCACTGAAAAAAATGCGCTTTGGTGATGTTTTTTAGATTCTTAATATCTTCATAAGGCCCATGACGGTGATCCAATAGTGATGCGTGAGGTTTTTTTCGTCACGCTTTTTTTAAGTATGTTTAACCGAGAATTAAGCAATTAACAATGAAGTTAAAGAGATAATTTCTATATCGAAAACTTGTTCAAGTATTACGGTAATACTTGAAACATTTTTAAAATTTTCAAAGATTAATTTTAAATGTAAAATATGAGAAAATTCAAGATCAAAGCAATTATTATTGTCATCATAAATATTTACTTTAAATGGAAGTTTTTTTGCAACATTTTGTCGATATCGAACAAAGTATCGAAGACCAATACCTGAAATAATCATAAAAATGTCAAATTTTAGTCAGCAAAAAAATTGAATCAATGATTACTGCTTATCTCAATCGGATTAAAATATTTAATCTTGAGTAATGTGGCGCCTTTCAATGCAAAATTGTCGTCTGTCATCGTCTGATTAAAGAACAATATAAGTGGAGTTGAATAATTATAGAAGTTTTCAAGGTTGTCTAATGTAAAAGCTGAAAAATTAGAAGATAATTCATCAGCTTTTTTATTTTCTGTATGTTGAATGGGCGCAGTAATATTTTGTGTTTTTAGTTTGTACGAGGAGTCCTTTAACACTTGAATTTTGCCCGAAAGTGATGAATAACGTCCAATATGTTGAAAAAGTGCAGGTTTATGATAAAGACGACGGACACCATTTATACGCTAAAAAAGTCAAAACGTCATTCGTTCGTTCGTTTTAGATAAAAAATTAATGTTTAAACCTTTTTAATACAACCACTTTCTTCATGATTACAATATTTTACGAGAAAAAGTTGATCCAAAATCCAGTCAACTGGTTTTTCACGATAAAATAATAAAATAAAATTACTTATAAGCGGAAGGTCATTGGTATGAAATAATTTTCCAATAAATCCTAATTTTGAAAAATCACATGCAAACCAATTTTTGTGTGAATCTGCAAACGTCGTCATGGCTGTAATATATCCCATTTTACTGATAACATCATCTTCAAGTTGTATATAATAATCAGTAAAACCAAAAAAATATTTTGCATAAATCATCAAATATGCATAATCTAAATTTTGTTTTGTTCTCCAAATCATTCGCTTTTGTGAATCATTAAATGTAGGCTCAATTGAATCAAGATCTGGAGGATACCAAAAGGAAGGTGGCATTATTATCTGTTAAAAAATAATCTGTTAGAAAAATTTTGTAAGCTTGGATTTGTTATTCAATAAAAGATTTATTATATATTAATGTCTTGCTTCGTTTGCTTTTAAAAATGTTTGTATTTGACATGTGCGATTATCATATCACATTTTGCTCATTTCAAAAATGCTTACTTACTTGTAACATTCCATTTTCAATAGCAGTTTCAAATTCATTATTTAAAATATTGATTGTTTCATTTACTTTTTCGTCAAATTCCCTTTCAGCAATTAAAATAACAAACGTAACTAATGACGATTCTTCTATTCTAACATTGTCCAAACAATTTCGGATGGTTTGATGAAGATAATCTTTCTATAAATTAATTTTTTTTATTCAATTATTTCAATTATTGAACAAACTTCTAAACGTTTTATTGTTGGAATTCCAATAATTAGACGACCAATTGATCGAAGTGTATTATTACTACTAAAAGCATAAAATGTTGGATTTAAATTAATATTAGGATTTTGAGTTTGAAGGTATTGTAAATGAGGTAAAACATTTAAAAATGGATCAAACGGGATCTAAAATTTTAAAAGCATTTAATATTGAATACACAAATAAAAAAAGGTATACATTTGTGGAAGTTGAAGAATAATTTAATTTTTCATATGGTGATTTTTTAAGCACAATTTTTGCAGTATCAAGTTGCTGAATTTTTAAAAAAATGTTAAATGAAATAGCAATTTAAACTAACTATTTTTAAATTTTTTATCTCTTTTTCCAGGTTTTGAAGTTCATTCACCTTCGGAATATTTATTGTGGTATGAGATTGTAATAAAAATATAATACACGTAAAAAATAAAGAAATATATAATATTAATTTTAAACCGTTTATCCATTTTATGCGCATTAGATAATCACTAAAAGCATTAATAAACTTGGTATCAAAGATTACGGTACACGTATAGATCTCACACACAATTGTCTCAAAAATTTTATGACATAAAAAAGGGAAAATTTCAAAGGGAAGCAATTAAGAAAATGTTCCATTTTTAAATTATATTTATAAAAAGATTAACTTTTAGATTAAAACTATTTTCAAATCATCAAAAATCATATTTTAAATGGGCATAAATCTGTTACAAATCATCCTTTTTCTTTTTGGTGAAAGAATTTCAAGCATAATTAATCAATAACATTGAAAACTGATAAGTTAAAAAGAAATCGTTGCTTAAAAATAAAACCAAAAGGACATGATATTCTGTTTAAATAAAAAAAGTGGAACAAATGCAATCTATTTGGTAATTTAAAACTATAGACAAATCGTGGCAACATAGTTGAGAGTCGTTTTTTTCTATTTTATATTCAATTGGGAATTAAAATAAAAAAAGGCTACAATTATAATAATAAAATATAAACAATTCAGCAGAGAAGAAAAATGAATTATTTTATACACATATATGTAACATTCAAACTTTAAAAGCGAAGAACTACCGTAACCTTTTCAAATCCATAAAGAAGTTTCATCAAAAAATGCAAAAAAAAATTATTACAATTATTTATTTTTCAAAAAAACAAAGGAATTAAACTCAGATAAAAATCAACAAACGGAGCCGAAAGCTTCCTTTCAAAAAACAAAAAAATTTAAAATTTTTTATGACGTTTGCGACCAGTATATTTTGAATTTGGACGTACTTCCCTGAAAAAAAAAAGATATTAAGTTAGAAAAAAAACTCTGTATAAACTTGCTTTCCTTGACGCTGCATTCTTTCTTTTTTTGCTTCGATAAATGCCCGTGTTCCTTTCAGTGGCTTTTTGTTGTCAGGGCGGCCAGTATTCCATGTGCTAAAATTGTAATTCATTGAAATATTAGAACACAATGAATAAAAATGATTTACCGTCTTTCAATATTTTTAATATGGGATGATTGAGGTTCTTCTTCTGTTAATGCACGAGGAAGTTTTTGCATACCACCAGTCATAAGCACCAAATAAATTCTAAAAAAGAGAATATTCTAGTTGTAAAATGAAAAAATAAAGAATATTATAGTTGCAAAGCTTACTTTTTTGCTTTTGAACTGTTAGGAAAATCGACGACAAGGCCACCATTAAAACCAGCTTGATTTGCTTGTTGCATAATAAATTCACTTTGTTCAACATTTTCAGGATAAAATTGGAATACTGCTCGACTTCCACGACTAAGGCATCCATATAAAGTTTGGAAAAAATGATGAAGACGTTTTTTAGGATTTTCTGATTTAGAATTTGCATGACAAAGCCACTGAATTGCCGAAATGCTAATGGCACCATCAAATACACCAGGACGAAAAGGACAACCTGCACCCATATCTTGTAATACAAGTTCACCTTCACTTTCATTATGGTCTCTTGCAAGTCCTAAAAAGTGTTTATACAAATCATTACAAAAAAAATAAACATACGTAACATGTGTTCACTAATATCCATTCCAATCCATGTATGTCCGTGTTCAGTAAGGACTTCACCACTTAATCCTGAACCACATCCAATATCTAACAAAAAACTTTCACTTCCTTCCGGTAAAGCAAGTAATTCTAATGCACGTTCAGACATTTCATTTTGAATTTGAATAATATGGGAACTACAAAGGACAAAATAATATAAAAGCCATGATAAAAAAGGAGCTTACTTTGAAGTATATTTCCTTGCTTCAGTCTCATTATAAAACTATAAATAAAGTAATAAATTGACAATAATTTTGTTAAATAATTAACTTACCAATTCTGGTGGACCAAGATGTTCAGGACGTTTAGAAGACATAATTATTGTTAAAGTTTTTACCTACTCAATTCTGTTCACAAATATATTTTGCCGACAGCTGCAGGGAACAATTTGTTACGACACAATAAACCCCTTTTTAAATTTTCGCGCGTAACCCTGTCTTTTTTTGTTCCCTTTTTTGTTTGAATGATCGATTTTTGGTCTTCAGTTAAAGAGCGCTCTTTCAATGGATTTGATAATTTTTTTTTTCTGTCTTTGTGTTTTACGTGTTTTTGTTTGTAGATTGTTGGTAAACTTTAAAAGCTTAAAATTGATTTTTATTTCAGCTTTCAAAGATGTCTGGAGGCGCCAAAGACAGATTGGCCATTTTTCCATCTCGGATGTAAGCTGTTTCTTATAAAAAATTTTCAAATAAACTTTATAACATTTTTTTCCAGGGCACAATCTGTTATGAAAACTCGTCTGAAGGGTGCTCAAAAGGGTCACAGTTTATTAAAGAAAAAAGCTGATGCGTTGAATTTGCGATTCCGTGATATTCTTAAGAAGATTGTTGAAGTAATTTTGTTTTAAAAATTTAAATTTTTTTATTATACATTCTTTTTAGAATAAAGTTCTTATGGGTGATGTTATGAAAGAAGCTGCCTTTTCATTAGCTGAAGCTAAATTTACTGCTGGTGATTTTTCACATACTGTTGTCCAAAATGTTTCCCAAGCACAATATCGTGTTAGAATGAAGAAAGAAAATGTTGTTGGTAAAGTTTTTTAAGATTATATATTGTTTAATATATTTTCCTTTTTTAGGTGTGTTTCTACCATTATTTGAAGCCTACACTGATGGCCCTGATACATATGATCTCATTGGTCTTGGGAAAGGTGGTTCAAATATTGCCCGTTTGAAGAAAAATTACAGTAAAGCTGTTGAGCTTCTTGTTGAATTAGCTACGTTACAAACTTGCTTTATTACTCTTGATGAAGCTATTAAAATTACAAATCGTCGTGTAAATGCTATTGAACATGTTATTATTCCACGTATTGAAAATACGCTGACATATATTGTTACCGAACTTGACGAAATGGAACGTGAAGAATTCTTCCGGTAAGATTTTTTTTGTCGGGTTAAAAACTAGTTTTATATTTATCAATGCATTTTTAGTATGAAAAAGATTCAAGCAAAGAAAAAGAAGGATCGTGCTGAAGCTGAAGCACTTGCCGGTGAAGAAGCATTAAATCAAGCAGCACCGCATGATGGTCAAGTGAAAAATATCCTGGATAAAGAAGATGACGTTCCTGTTTTATTTTGAATCAACCCGATGTTAATTTTATAAGAATATTATATGCTTTCTATATTATATGACTATTATATTTTATATTAATTTGAAATTAGAACGATATGTCACTTAGTCGCTCATTTTTGAGTATTATGTATGTTTATAAATAATATTGTATTAACTTTTTATATAAATTTTGTTAACTTATTACAGTATTTTTTTGGAAATATATCTTTTTTAGAAAAGTCTTATGACTCACAAGTTGTGAGAAACCATTTGCAGTTACACTTGTATTTCATAAAAAAACATTTTATGGAGAAGTTGTTTCAAAAGTGTTCCTTATTTAGCTGTAGTCTAATAACCCGTTTTAAAAGCTTTTTTTTTTAATTTTGACAAATTCGGTTCAAAAACTTCAAACAATACTTTTTTATTTAACTTTTTTTTGTTTTTCGAAAGCTTTAATAAATATTTTTTTTATTATTTATTGACATCAGACTAAAAATTCCAGGCCAAAATCGCTATTATCGACAAACGTTTTTTGTTTTAAAAGTAATTTGATTAAGGTAGTTCACTTGCAAAAAAAGTTTCATAATTGTCCTTTATTTATTTCAACAGTAAAAAAATATAATTAAATTTACTATAAACTTTTAAAAGATGAAATTGGTTTTCCAATATTATTTGGAATTTTTTCTAAATTTGTTTCACATTTGCCATTTCCACCATTTTCATTACAGCAACATACAATCCTTTGTTCACCATTTGGTCCATAAACAACCGAACAACGATTTGAATTTTCATTTGTTCGACATCCAAGTGATAGCGAAGTTAATGGCAAATTTAATGTTGCATATTTTTCTGCATATCCCAAACATCCAGCTGGTTCCTAAATTGTAATAAAAAGACATGAAAAATGTGTAAAATAAAAAATATACAATATAATCCATTGAAGTAATTGTAGAAGGTCGTAAAATTCGAGTTGAAAAGCAACCACCAGTTTTTGGGCAAATTTCAGCTTCTATATTTAAAATATCGTTTGGCATACAATTAATATATGTTGAATCGAAATCATTTTTTAAAGTTTGAGAAACATTTGGATTCTTTAAGTCTTCTTCAAATCTTTCAATTTGCTTTTCAACAGTACATTCAGTAAGACTTTGATTAGTTTTTGCATTATTTATACAGCAAAATTTTGAATTTACAATTGTATCTTTTCCAAAACATTCTTTCATGGTTTCTTTTGCTGTGTTTAAATCAAGCTAAAATAAAAAAAATAGTAATTTAAAATCGTTTTAAATTAACTTACATGTCCAGCTTCAATTTTTGAACTTTCTGTAAAAAATTCTGTTGTAACAAAACAAATCCATTTATCTTTTGCAGTAGTTTTTCCTATATTTATATAATTTATGTCTGTTCTCCGTACAGTTTCACATTCGAATCCTTTCTTTGGAGGCGACATTGTTGTAACAGCATCACAATTTATTTTTCCACATAAACAATAATAAAATGGTTTTATTGAACCCATTTCATTATAATTTTGCTTACAATCTTTTGAATCGACATTGATAATTTCAGCATAAATATAACTGCAGCTGTAACGAACAGGCTTTCCATCATGTGCTTTGATTTCCATATAACCATCCCTAAAGAAAAGCAGTTGTATTTTAATGTAAAAAATATTCTTACAAAGTTTTATGAATAATTTTTGTTGTAAAATTTTCATGAAGATAAACACGTTTTTCAAGGGTAAGATCATAATATAGTTCACAAGTCGCTAAAAAAGTGATAGATAATTTAACAAATAAAGAAAAAAACTTACTTGATTCATCAAAATGAAATGAAATATCAGGTTTATAAGCGCACTGGAAAAACATTGTTAATTTAAAAAAATAAAAACTTTAACACAGCTTACTTTATAAGGTTTCACTTCATTTCTTTTGAAAGCAGTTAAATTAAGATTACAAAAATGACCATTTTGACAGCATTTTTGAATTTGAATTTTTTCAGGTTTTACAGCTTCAGATGAACAAAATCTTGTTTTTGAGAAGTCAACAGTTGTTGTTTCATAAGGACAGGAATTTAAAGAATAATATGCAATATAGAACATTGGTAAATTTTTACCTTCATATAAAAAAGGAGATTCCTTAGAATAAATTCTAATACCACATGCATTGTTTACACTTTCTTTCAAATACTTTTCCATAGGATATAAAATTGGTTGACCATCTAAAAAAGAACTAACATTAGGAATTCCCAGCTCTAATGTCGGGTAAAAATCAAATATCTTGAAACCCTGTAAATTACGCAGTTTTAACAGTTCTTTTGCTGATTTTAAGGTGAACGTCAAATTTTATGCCTGACTTTCCCTCCTCAAACACCCGACAGATCTTGACGATCAATTATTGAAAAAAAGACATACATTTAATGGTTACTTCAGGTGGTGCACATAACAGCTTCTTTTTTTCATCTGGATCAATTCTACAATTTTTAAGTTCTATTGAACAACAACATAAAAATACGGAATCAGATGGAATATAAATACATGAATCATAAAGTTTAAATGTCTAAAAATTTGTTCATTAACATAAGTTTTGTACAACGAAAATGGTGAAATAAAATAAATGATTCTTGTAATAATAAGAGCAAGGCGTTAAAACTGTAAATATTTCAGAATTGCATACAATGTACATTATAATGTCTGCAGACATGTCTGACGATAATCTTTGCTCTGGTTGTGATCACGATAAATGCGTGCAATGTGCGCAAACAAAGAAAAAAGTAAAAAAAAATTTTAAAACAAGGAAAAAAGCTTTTTTTTTGTATTTGCGCGCATGTTGATCGTGATCAGGGATGTGGGGAAGTAACTTTCCCCAACGGAAGCAGAAGCAAAACGGGAGTAAATTCGATTTACGGAAGCGGAAGTGAAAAAAAGGGCGGAATTCCGCACATCCCTGATCGTGATCATGATCAGACCAAAGATTATCGTACATAAAAAATTAAACTTACAGTATTTTTAACAGAAGTATAACATGATGGAACTTTCTATAAAAAACACAGTTGTTATATTCTATAAAAACTTGATAAATAACGTACCAAAAAAATATTCGATGTATTAATTGTTGGTAATTCACTTGAAATGAATGGCCCTGAATATATTTCACTTTCATGAAAGCTTTCAGAATCTATTATTTTTAACGCAAAGAAACATGTTTTTTGATTTCCAATCGATTTCTGAAAACAAAGCAATGTTGTAAAGTCATAAACAAATAAAATTTACAATAGCAAAGCCATCTTTATCATAACATTCAACTTCTGAACTATCATCATCTTTTAATGAAGTTATTAATGTATTTGGAATAGTTTTTATAGATTCAAACAGAAGATTATCATAAATTTCATAATCATCATGAATTCCAAAAGATTCAGGATTTCCAAGTACACAATAAAAATATACATCTTCCAATTTTCCATTGTTCAAAAGTGGTGTAATAAAAAATATTGGATCATAAGTTTCACGACAAACACATGTTAATATTGCATCTCCAAGAAAGCTATACAATTCATCAGTATCTACAACAATTTTTTTATTGTAGGCTACAAATTTGAATTTATTTTGATCAAAATCTAAAAAATTAATGTCATCATTTTTATAATGTTCAATGAGATATGGTCCTCCATTAAAAACAAACTTACAGTATAAATTGATTTCATCTGATGTTAACTTTTTAATACATTGTCTAAAACGTTGTTTCTTATCATATGCATTTGAACAACAAAAGCAGCAAAAAATTATTAACAAAATAACCAAATGCAATACTCTTTTCTAAAATAATAAACAAATTAATATGAATAAATGTAATTAAAAAGGCAACAAACCATTTTAGAAAACAACAAAAATAAATATTCTTAGCAGATTAAAACAGCGGAAATATCGTAGCAGTTGACACGCGAAAAAAAACATCGAATAGTTTTTCAAAGAAATCATCATCAAAAAATTTGCATATCAATGAACAAAGAAACAAATTTTTATTTTTTCGTGTTCAATCCAGTTCTACCTTTTTTAATCCCTCTTAAATTTTGTAAGATTTTTATATTACCCACAAAAATTAAAACTTTTATAAATATAATATTTTAGATAAGCAAATAAATCTTCAAAAAAAATAATTTTGAACATTGTCTTCAATCCCTTTTGATTTTTTATGTTTTTTACCCTTTTCTTTAACGAAAAAATGTATTAATTTAAGCAATAAAATGAATAAGCGACAATAAAAAAATTCGCTCTTGGAAATCATTTTTGAATAATTTAATTTCTTGGACATTCTTTTTAGTTTCTCATGGTTTTTTGTATAAACATTTTTTTACCATTTTCTTTAACGAAAAAATGTATTAATTTAAGCAATCAAATGAAAATACGATAATAGCCCACCCCCTCTTATTTTTCA